>JAYKAV010000667.1:4844965-4972480 GCA_035582835.1 Phoebastria nigripes
GTATGAACTTGAAAAGTCCTGACTTGACTGTTGGATGGGTTTTTTTTGTGGGTTGTTGGTTTGTTTGGTTTTTTTGTTTGTTTGTTTGTTTTTTTGTATGTGTGTGGCGGTTCCCCCCCCCCCCTTCCTTGGAAGACACTTCCAAGAAAACATAATGTTACTTAGCTGACAGGATCTGCTTTTTGCTAAACCATGGCCAAAACATATTTACCAAGTGTTATTTTTCAGCTGACATTATATATCCCTTCCAGCTAAACTCATTTCAGCAACGTGATCCCCCTGTTGTTACGGGTTTATCACAAAAGTAAATCAGAGTGTTCTCAAGAGAAGAGGAGAAATAGAAGGACAAAAAACCACACTACCCCCAAAGAGTACAGTTCTGCAACCCCAGCAAATCTGTCTTTAATAGCACCATCCTAGTTTACCAGTTTCATTCTTTAAGAAGTGTTTGCCTCAACCACTTCCATAATTTCTTAGTTCTTGACACCATCTGAATTAGAGATGCATCATAGTAGTTTCACTTTTCAATTAGAAAACAAATCCCACCCTCAGACAGGAACGTTTGGTTCAAACCCCAGTACTTTTCGTTTCAGAGCATTACACTGTCTCTCTCATGYGTTTGGGTTTTTTTTCTTTTGGGGGTGTGTGTGTGCGCGTGTGTTTGGTTTTGGTGTTTCCCCCCTCCCCTAGCCTCCTAGGGAGCAAATTTATCCATGGAATATTTAGAGGTGAACTATTTTTTCCTTTAGTCACTATGCTCCACAAAAGCAAAACAATGGTTTAGGCCCATTGTTCAGATTTCATATAAATATTTAAACAGACACTTCCTGTCCTGCCATACTGAAAATCACTCTTAAGAGTCAGAGGCTCCATCTGCTCTGTACTGACTCAAATAATCTTTCAACCAAAACAAATGCAAAATATTCCCATCGTTATTCAAAAGCACCAACCAACAGAAACTGCTTCATTACTATAAGCTAAACATTCAAAAACTGTGGTTAGAAAGCAGTTTATATAATTTGCTGAGTTTAATAATTTATTAAATCTATTGCTTCTCAATACCTCTATCTTCATTAATTAAATACTAGATAAACTAGTTAAGCATGGGAACCAAATTCTGCTCTTTGACAAAGGGAGACATGTTGGCCAAATCTGACCTCTGCTTTCTCTCTGACTAGGACTTTCTTCAGAATTCATTCAATATATAGGTGATAACCAAGAACATCCAGGTGATTTATTCACATAAGTAAYGGTAACAGAAATTATAAAGCTTCTCTAAGTGACTATGCCCTTTGTTCATGATAATTAGGGATAAAACCAACACACTACATATGACAGTATATATTTTAGGTAACACTTTTTTCTTGTTCGCAAACATAGTAAGCTTTGCTGTTAGCTTCATTATAACTTCCTTTCATGATCACCAAACTTAAAAAATAATTATCAACCAAAACACATCTGGACAAATGCCCATTCAGTACGCTATCCAAAACACAAGCTAAGTTAATATAGACAAGTATGAACAATATTTGCAAAATTCAAGTAAACAACAGAAAAAAACTTCAGCAATTAAAGATGCTTATGCAATATAATGCAGACAATATCACAGTCCTAAATTTCAAAACACTTCCAGATCAGTTTTCAATCTCCAGTCTATGTATGAGGCAAGGTTTTCAAAGCTGTATAAATCTCCTAGACCACGTGCTTTCACTGCAAAGCTTAAACCAGCCAGTCAAATCAATCACTCAAATTCTACTATTTGTGCTTGCACTGGAACAGCACTTCAGAAATCACAAGCACAGAATGAAAAGAGAAATGTGACCAGCAATAGGAATATACAACACTGACCCAACCTCCTTTGACAGCCAAGGTAAAGGAACACAGTCAAAGTCAAGGTGAAGTGTTTGGTTTCTGGGGGAACCAAAGCTGGGGAAAACTACATTTAGTACAGCAGACATTGCTTCTGTGTCATCAACTACAAATACTTTGCTTGACACTGTTGACAGTCCTAATAAGAAAACACATATATATGTATTTTCCAGAGAAAGAAAAATGTATATAGACAACAGACTTGATTTAACTCAGCAAAGAAAGCCATAATTCGGTTATTTTAGAATTTAAAAATCTATTTTCTATGTCAGACCCCCAAGACTCAGTTTTAACTGGATGAAACACATGATTGGAAAGTGTCTGAATTTTGCACTTTAACATACACATTAAAAACTCAGTGGCCACTGGGCAAAACTACTATTACAAGATTAGCCATTGCTTCTTATTTGCATTCTTTTGCATTGGTTCTCTTAAGACTCTTCTGAATTACAGAAAGAAGTTCCTCAAACAGGAACACATGTTTTATTACAATAGTGCATCTGCAAACTGAAGCCTTTTTAATAGTTGTATAAAATTTTTGAAGTATTGAGTACTGGGTGTACTAATACCTTGAATGTGGAAACTTTTATACCGTCAGAGATGTAACATGGGAATAAAAAAAAAAAAAAAATCAGGAGTTGAAATTAAATGAATTATGTAAATGAAAAATCATACACCAATATTCTCAAGAGGGTTTTTTTTAGCATCTTAACTATGAGCTTTGTCATGGAAAACATTTCAGGAAGTGTCAAACTTAGGAACAACATTGTGAGAATTAAAGCACATAGTTTTAGCATATTTTTGATGCATGTTTGCAAGACTGATTGAGGGCTGCAAATGGTACAAATGTTCCTTGCTTGAAGCAATCCAAACAAAACTGCATGAATACTCTTATCAGGTATCATATTCAGAACTTTATGTACATGAAGGAAATAGAACTTGTATTGCTTGAAATGCAGATGGTATATTTAAGTATTTTGTTGGACTGGGGCTCTGCTTCCTATAGAAGTTACTATGCCAACTATTATTTTGTTACACCAGTGCAAATACAATGTTTTAGTAACTATAATAAAAACAACACTAAATCCAAAATGTGCCAAGGTTAATAAATTCCATAGACAAATATTTCAACAAAATATCTTACTGCATGAAAATGACACAATATATTAAAAAACAATGAAGTTGTTTCACCACCAGTGCTCATTTTTTGAGGTCTTTTTAGAAAAATCAACACAAATAGGATATTTGATATTCAACCAAAAAATATATTCTCAACATAATGGCTTTTTAYCATAATTATGCATAAACATTTACAAAATTCAGATCAATTTTGTAGTAGGATGTACAGGTGTCCAAATGAAACAAAATGAATTTATGCATGTGGAAGCCCTGTGCACCAGGGGATCCCTTCAGTGTGAGGTTCATTATCATAGCTGCACACAGATGCAACAATTCCCCTTGAAGAATCAGTTGCAGCACTGGGGCCTGCAGGCTTCATCTACAATTGCACCAAATTTGAGGATTTAACCAATATAAATAATTAACAGCGAGCATTTGCTCATAGATCGAAGTGAAGTAATTCAATGAACACACGAAGATGTGCATTATCTTTTGTAGCAGGTAATCCCTCAGCTTCCTCTTAATTTATAAAGAGCAAGAAGATTCATTACAAATAATTTTCACTTCCCCCTTTCCTAAGTAACAGTCAATTTCAGATATGTGTATCTGCAGACTTTGGATTCAGTACACAACAATTTCCTCCTATTGATAGCACAGAATTTATAAACACAGTTTTTCGTAATCTCAAAGGAAAATGACCTAGAAGTATTACTTGTCATAGAAGGCTGGAATATTTCACTGGCTGATTTGGCCTTTCAGTAGCCATTTAATCACCATATTTTAATTGCTGCTTAAGTTACTAAATTGCAACAAACCCTGTTAGTTGAAGGAATTTGAGGACCACGGTCTTTTGAGTGACAGCCAGACAGAGTAGCTTAAAAGCTACAGTTAGGAAAAATCTGACTGTGATTGACAATATTAAATGAAGAACAACTCAAAAGATGCCCCTTAAATTAAAAAAAACAAACAAACAAACAAAACAAAACAAAAAAAAAACTACAAAAAAACCACAACCCCAAAAAAAGGCATTATTTGGATTAATAGAGGTGCTTTATTGCGAACTTATCACTGATCTAAAAAGGCAGAAATAGAGAGACAACGTTACAACATTTAATGGTTTCTAATTGCAGAAATTCAGGACGTAGGACAGAATACATAATGTGTAATCACCACACATGTAGCTAAGTCTACAAGAAGTGGGAGAAAAGAGAACAGAGCCAATTTACAGTGCCTTTTTCCAGGTATTTCACAGTACTATCTATTCCGAATAAGATCAAAGTCTTAATTTATTACTCAAGGCCACTTTTGCAGCATCCAAGAAAGCATAAGGCACTCTGATCTAGCACCAGACTGGAAGCAACACAGCAGCATCTCTGCTGCACCATGCCCAGGCTAAAATAATCTGCTGATAAGGTCTAGAGAAGTCTGCCCTGGGTTGTCTGGGGAATATAAAAAAACTAGTTGCTTCCTCTCCCTGCAGATACAATTACTGCCCATGGGACTTAGCTACAAATGTTATCTTTAGATCCATGCATGCAGCAAAGAAAGAAATCAAGATCTGGATTAAGTGGGAACTTCCAGCCGGGTAGGGTAATTGGAATTGCAGAGTAAGACACTGAAGTTGCAGAGCCAACCTAAGGAGCTGAATAGGAGACTTAAAGTGAGAAAAATGGAGCTGGTGAGAATGATTCACCTAAAACCACTCTTGAAAATTAAGATTCCATTTAATTTGAAGAAATTTATTGGAAGATTGTGTCTAATTTTATTTTTGCTTTAACTAGCAACCTGCTGAGTCTTGACTTTTAAAAATATTTTGCAGTTAAAATGAATCTAGAGGAATAAGTACTCTATCAAAAGTATTTAAAAATATTAATTGAAGATATTAAAAAAGAAATATCATGATGAAGGGCATTTTTTAAAATTTGGTTCCATTACATGAAGTCAATGTAATACTTCTGGATACTTTAAGAACCTGCTTAGCACCCAATTCCCATTTGTAGCAAACAACCCACAGATCTAATTATAGATTTTCCTCAGTCACTAGTTCCCTAGGAAACAAATCCATGGCTCATGCCTTGTGCATGGAAGGTCATAGTAGGAAGCTAAATATTTTTCTGTGTATAGAAACTTATCTAGCGGTCACAGGTCTGCATCTCAGCAGATGTTGGCGCTTCTGTCAAGGACAGATGGCAGCTATATTTGATAGCTATCTCGGATATTTGAAACTTTAAACATTTTAATCTGATGAAGCACTTAATATTTCTATTAGTAACAGTGCTTTATGATGCTTTATGCTATAAATAAAGGATTTTAATTTTCGTTCTCTAAACTCATTTCAGTTTTTAACAATGGGTCCACCTCACTTTTCATTTTAAATGATTAACCATCARAGATCAATTCAAAACAGCTGTAAGTAGGTACAACTTATTAGAAATGATAGGCAGAAATTTAACTTAAAGTCACGAATGGTAACTATAATTTGTGTTTTCTGATATTGGCCCTTAAAGTTAACAATGTCATCACAAACCAGATCAACAGTCTTACCTACATGCATGTAACTGCAATAGCCTTAGGAAAAAAAAAGTATAATTATTGTTATTTTACTTCTGATTTCATTCTAATTCATTGCTGACAAAATAGACAAAATACAATTCATTGGAAATTCAGATACGTGTGAATACATAACTTGAACAGGGGTGAATTAGAATGAATTCAAGGGTGGCAGAGGGAAGCTTTGTCAGATTTGTCCTCCTCATTTATAACACAAAAACACTATTCAGCTTTATTCTGACCCATCTACAGTGACAGCTTAAAAGGTACGCAATTAAGCAACAATCCTACTCACACTTAGTATAATATTCAGCCTGACTTAAGATCAAATAAAGGATTTAAGCTAAGTCAGAATGTCTTTAATCTGTAGGAAGCGAGAAGGAAGACTACGTTGTCAGCACATCTCAAGTAACATGCAGAGAYTCATGATGACTGACCCACAAGTCTTGACCCAAGTCTTGTTCCACTTGTCTCCGTGGAAAGGCAACCATCCAGACCCAAGCCCACAACTAATACCACAAACCTAGACTGCTTTCCTCCCTAGATCACTGGATGGGTACATAAATGGATGCAAAAATACTTGATTCTCAGAAATGTTTTTGGCTCCCTACATTTTTCTGTTAAATTTACATTCTTTTCCCACGTGTTTTGTTTTTGTGGTTGGGGGTTTTTTTGTGTGGTTGGGGGTTTTTTTGTTGTTTGGTTGTTTTTTTGTTTGTTTGTTTGTTTTTTAAATTCCCTCCATCTTTCTTCCATCTTTTGCAGATACTACCAATTGTGCTACATTGCAGTTGTTTCTGTAGCTCTAGTGGATTGAATTCTCATTAGCTAGAGATGAAAAAAGATCCACATGGTTGGTGAAATTGCTACCACTAGAGAGCATTTCAAATCTCTTAATGACTCCTGGTCTCAAATTGGTATTTCTTTGCTGAGTGAGGGGTTACCCAGTTTATTGCACAGAGTGCCACAGACATGATTACCTTGCCAGGGAACACTTATAGGAATCTGGGATCTCCACACACATCCTGTTCACTCAAAAAACAGAAAGTGCAAGTTTTCACAACTGTGTAGCAGTTGCCTCACTCACCAAGGCTCAAGGCAGCCCCAGGCAACATTTGCCCTGCTTTTCTGGGAAGTTCACCCCCTCATGCTCTCTTCTGTTTCCAAAGGACATACTAGCTTTTAGTTGTTACTTTCCAGATGGGGCTGAKAAGCATTTTAACAACACCATTCCTTGGTTAGCCTATTTTTAATAGTAAAAGAATTAATTGAAAGTGGTTTTGTTAGCAATTCCATAAGTGACTTTGCCTCCCTTAACAAAGCTTCAGATTCCAAGTTTATCCAGACTTCGGGTTCTGAAATAATTTGGTTTTGTCAGTGATAGTGTCACCAACAAAGCATGGTGAAACATGCCTTCAGTCTTCTGTTATGATCTTTTCAATAAATAGTTTGCTCTTTTTCTCTTCTTCCTTCCTTTCCCCCATTTTCCCCAAAGATAAAGGTTCAAAATCCACAGTACATTTCACAAATATTATCACCTTACAGTTAAAAAGCTACCACTAACTTGGATTCACTTTCCCACTTTAAAGGGGTCAGTTTTTAACCTTACTAAATTCTTGACTCTTGCTAGAATCGGAAATGTAATGTATCAAAGTACAGGTTTCAATGCGCAAACATCTTGATAGAGTTGCAATTAGTGAAAGAGTTACATTAGTCTCTTAAGAAGCTTTCAGATGACTATATAATTGAAATACAGTTTTATATGTATATCACTTCATGGAATCATGCTGGGGAATTATGGAATCAATCAAGATTAAATTAGCTGAAAAGAACACACAATTTCCAAACTAGTCATTGTCAAAATGCAGAACTTAAAACTTGGATTTAAACTTCTAAAAGCTGGAAGACCTCTGGAGTAATGGAACAATTAAGATTCAATAATACGTATGGTACACTGTTGTCCAGCATGTCAGTTATTGTCTTCCAGATCTATTATTACTGTCTTCAAGAAGTCAGAATTAAAAGTTACCTAAATTTAATATTCATTCACTGTGCTACAAAGCTGTACACTTACATTTTCAGTCAGTAGCAATACCTGAAACAGCCTTCCAAGGCTTCCAATAACTGAAGAAAGAAAAAAAAAAAAAAAAAAAAAAAAAAAAAAAAAAAAAACCAACAACAAAAAAACACCACAAAAAAACCAAAACACCAAAAAAACCCCACAACATCTATACATTGTGCAAAGCTGCCTAACAGGAAGCCAGAAAGGCAACTCTAGCCTGGGAATCAGATACCCAGAAAACCTACTGTATCTAAGTAACCTGTCCTACCACCACAGGTCTGCGCAAATGACTTTCCCAAATCTTTTAAGATTGAAACAAAAATGCTAATAAGATTGAAAAAAATTACAACTCTGAAATAATGGTGAAAAATAAGCATTGTTTATAACCTGTACTCTTATTTAGCTAAGTCCAATATCCCATTCAAATTCTTCAGTGCTGAACTTTCTACTGCCTAGCTGAGAATTTTGAGCTATCATAGGACACAAAATCATTAGTACACACCACTCAGTTTCATCAAACATCTCTTAAGTAATTTTGTCAATGGTTAGAAAATATATGTTTTAACAATCAGACATACCAGGAGCTATTTTCACTGCATTTATAGACATACAAGAAAACAGCAAGTCCTAAACCTATAAAAGGTATATTGAAATTCAAATACCCATGAATATTCTTTAAGGTTATTTTCCCACCTCTSTCTTTTTCTTTATGTACTTGTATTACTGCAGTACATTTTGAAGTTAGTTTCAGCAAACAGTTTCAATTCGACATTACAGGACACACTGTGACCATCCTCAACTCCAAGTCTATTAGAGTCAATAGAAAATCTCTTGTAACTTCTGTTTATTCAGGCCCTCATCACCTAGGCTGTGTTTGGAGATGTAACACAAAGACAATGTGGCAGTAGCTAGTGATAATGTTATATACTCAAAAGAAAGTTATAACTACACCTTGATAAATTTGACTGCTTCTAATTTGAAAAGCAGTCTATTGTGACTAAATGATAGAATTAATGACTTTTTAAAAACCTAAAAATAGGTAGTTTAAAAAATATTACATTACGCTATTCTGTTAGTACAAAACCTATTCATACTAACATTGAGAAGAGCTGTACATATTTTAAAATCACAAATGAAGTATCTATCAGACTCTCTTTTGCTTGGTTCGTGTAAAGCCAGTAACCAGTTCATGAAGTAGAATCATTGCTTGAGTAGGTAGAAAAATTGAAGGGTGAATCTCTGATCCTAACATTTTCACTGGAGGGTTTTGCCATTTATTCCATGGCAGTTTTATTTCTATGTAACAGTTTTCAAGACAAGTATACTGTATCTCAAGATATAACATGCTAAACATACAGTAATTCAAGGTGTTTGTAGAGCCCTGGAAAATGGAACGTCTGTTCTTTCCAAGGTACTTGACAAAAATACAGAAGGTCTTTAGAGTGTACTTTTAAAACCTATTGCTAAATTTCTAAAAACCCACAAATGGATCAAGTGTAATCACAAATTGCTGGTAGCCATCRTGAAATCAATATGGTTCTTTTCACTGGTGCCCACCAAGAACATACTTTATCTCCATTCATACACTGTAAAAATGTCTTCACCTGTTTGTAGCTTTTATAAGGGCTCCCGCCAATAAAATCATAGACAATAAAATATTATTCATGTTTATTTGCATCAAGATGCCTCAGTATACCTAATTCTGAACTTGCAAAATCTTTAATTCAATTTTGCAACACCAATTACCCAAACTTAATTTACGCAGAAAATAGTCACTCTGTGATAATTAATTCACATTTTATAATTTCCTTCCTCAAAAAACTAGAAGCTGAGCCATAAAATTTAACTATGCATAACATCTACATTTTCTGACTCAGCAAGCCAAAAGTTGTCTTCGTTCCAAGTGAGGGTGTGTCTTTGTTTTAGTCTTTTCTCCTATTGACACAGATATTTATATAAATACGTATGTATAAACATATGCATGTGTGTGCAAAAATTGACATCTATATATAAAGATACAGTTTAATGTATGTGCATGCAAACATCAATGTGCTTTCAGAAGTTTCACTTCAGCCTACATTAGTCAGCAAGAGAAATAACAGACACCTAAAGGCTTGCAGGTAACAAGTCAAATACATGCTCATCATTCGCAGTTACTGATATGAATCCCTACTTCAGTTTACTGCGCTAAACCAAACTGCATATCAAAACTTGCAGTACTGCTGGAACAAATGCTTTACTAAGGAAGCAAAGCACAAAGCAGTAATAATGTATACCTCAGGTTACCAGAGCTTTTGCGCTGTGGAAAAAGGCCAAATTTGTAACAGAAAATACAAGTGTTATTAACTATCCTTTTAACACAGTGAGATCTATTACAGTGACTGTACTTATCATGTATTATCTTAAGTATCCCAATTGCCACTGTTTTCTCTACTGGCAAACAAACATTAACCTGATTTAATCTAATGACTCATTTAGAAAAAGAACTCTGTACATTTCCAAAAATCTCCTACAGAAATCATCTGAAACATTGAGGTGATTTCAAGGATATTGGAAAGAACTGCACAACTGCTTGCTTTTAGCTCTAACAGATGATTGTAAGTTTATAAAGAAGATTTATTGATATCTCTTTGAGAATAAATAACAAATAATCCACAGAYGCAAACACAGAATGTTAACTTTGTTGAATGATTAATTACATTGTATTTAAAGTTTTATGTAATCTCTTTGATTAAGAAGCCCTATGCAAGAATTCAGCCAAATCAGTATATTGTTGACCATCACAAGCAAAAAAATGCCTTTAAGTCAGATGACACGGATTCTTCAAAATATTTTCCCAATTTTCAAAGTGCATTGATGAATGAAGATCTTTCCTTCAACTTCCACTATGTAACAAATAAAACTACTATATAATAATTCTCACAATCAGCATTGCCTACTTTTTCAAAAGACTCCAACAACAAAAAAATTAAATCTACAAACTCACTATTTAGTAAAAGCTTGAGTAATAGCTTCCTTTCCTTAAAGATTTACACATGGTAACCTTTGGATGTTTTAACCAATAATTACTAGAGATGGGCTTAAACTGTAAATGCTCTGCCTAGATATGAAACATTCCCAAATTTTAAGATGGCCTTTACAGGAAACTCTAGATTGAACCCAGCAGTATACTATCTAAACTGTATTCTTTTTAGAAAATAATTTTCTAAGCTACCTAACAGGTGTTACTGTTACCATGTATATCACCATTAAAAAAAAAAAAAAAAAAAAAAAAAAAAAAGATTCAGCTTCAAAAACATTTTGCTTGGTCACTTATCTCTGTTTTTATCCCATATACAACTGAGCTTTTCAATTTTCTGTGAAACCTAGTCCATCAATACATAGAGCTTATGTCTTTTCGTTACAGATACACCTTCAAAAAACCCAATATTTCATGACATCTAAGCCTGCAGGAAAAAAAATATTCCATATCATAATCCATTAATGTAACAATTATATTTTCAGGCTCCCATCAACAGCTATTAACAATTAAAATTTTATCATTCAAGAACCCATATAATACAAAGAACAGAGATTCTGTTCCTGAAGTTGAATGAAATTTACTTTTTTAGAGGAACTGGAGGGTAAATACATACAAGGTCCTATAATGAAAGGTTTGATTTTGCCCAATGGCTGCCTGAAGCCAAGAAAAAATTGTAGGCAATAGAAATAGATTGAATCTTTTCTTTTTTTTTTTTTTTTTTTTTTAAAGGCAACAGTACATTTTATAAACTTGCTAGTTAGTATCAGCCTGTGAATTTATTGATTTTCAATACATAAATCTTAATTACAGTTATTATACAATTAAAACATCACTTTTTTCAAAACAAACAAACAAAACATTTCCAGGCTTTCTAATCCACTTATGACTAAATACAAGATTTTTTTCCCTACCTGTAGCAGCATTATCTTTTCTAACTCTGAAAAATTAGATGATTTCCAGTCACATACAATTGCTTACCATAACATTGTTCAATGTCAAAAAATACAATTTAAAGATAATGGTAAGATTTTGTGAAAGTTTAAGCTGTTAAATTATTAAACTGTTACATACATAAGTTTGGTGGATAACRGCTATGCATTCTATATCTTGCAGAATGTAAATGTAGCTATTGGGGGGGGGGGGGGATCAGTTTAACACTTCAGTTGAGATGGAACAAAAAAAGAATAAAGACATTCAAGAAGCGAAAGTCTTCACACTGAATAAACCAGAACCAAAAAAAAAAGTGGGATATTTGTATATTCTAAATGTTTGAAAGAAATCCACTCTTTTGTAGCAATGAGGTCTGGCTTCTAGATGAGCTTAGGAGTCAAGGAGGTTCTGTTGCATCCACCAGAATAAGCGAAAGCAATTTTAAACCTGTCTTTAAAAAAGCTGTTCAAACCTGTTTAGTAGGGATGAATCTGATATAGCCTAGCCCTGCTACTCTAAGAGACACATGAGGATCCAACAGAAAAAACTACATTGAGCTGTGATCTGGTAACATCTGGCATAACGGGGCCTCGGAGATTGATTCACCCCAGGACTTACATGAATGCCAGAGCAGCCTTTGAGTGGCTCCGACCTGCACGCACGGCTTTCCGCTTCCCATTGGTCAGAAAAGTGAAGCTGATGTTAGAGTCTGGAAGACGGTCTGCTCTGAGTAAACTAGGGTTTTGGTGGTTCCCTTAATTCACTGATATCAGGGTTTTATCCTATTATGCTTAACAAACATGTAATCCATCCTGTAACGATGGAATTAAAATAGAAATCAAATAGAAACATAGGTCTCCAGTGCCATTTTTAACTGGCAAAATATAAATATCCAACCAGGACCTGCTCCACCTGTACTGTGCAGAGAGAGGATTCAGCTATATTGTGCAATTGCTGCAGGTAGCCACAACTATTCTGGGCCTTGGTTTTATACCTTGTTCAAAACATAGCCAATAACGAAGCCTTGGATTCACAGCCATAACAAGGCACTGACTCACTGCTAATACAGAGAAAAGAGAACCCACACCTAAAAGGAAAACATAATTTAATTTCACAGCTCTTTCCAATTCATACCAACCATTTCTTACTGATACTAACTGACATTATTTAACTGATAATCTATAATCACCTATGGCCATATTTGACTTCAATTGCATAGGTGTAAATCCAAAATATACCTAGTTTTCATAGACATTTCTTCAACACAGTGTTAACAAATATCCGTGCTTCATCACCTTATATGGGTTCAGATTATTACTCTAGTTACATGATTTAGAAAGTCTTTAGAAAGTCTAGTGAAAGGCTCAATCTTTTTACATTCCTTATGTAATTAACTGCTGTCTTCCTCTAACTGCAGTTATAGAATGACTAAATCATCTAATGATAACAAATATAAAGCATGTTACTTATAATAGTGCACCTGTTTATTCTCACTATATTGATATAGTAACATTCATATTGCACTTTCAGGCAAAAAGGACTGGACTTATCTAGAATATTAGTGAGTCTCATATGAAAATAGAATCGAAATATTTGGAGATCCTCTGAATAGTATGCTGACACATATAACGATGAAGGCACAAGAGCGCACCCATCTTCACAAAGAATTCAGCAATTTACCTAAAATATATGTGKTTTTCTCTTGTAATTTAAGGGAAATGCAGGTCTGAAACTGTAGGGATAAGTAATGAGGTAAAAGAAACCCTTAGATTAATGAAGCAAGTTAGTTTCCCCAGGATCAGACTTTGTTGTTTAATTTTTACTGAAAATTAAGGCTGCAGGCATATGATCACAATTCTCAAATAAAAATAAAAAAATATGTAAATGGTATTAGTAACTATTTATTTTTTGGAAATTAGTCTACAACACATCATGGAGTTAGAAAAATAATTTAACAAGGTCTACTAATTTTATTAATAATGAAAATCACCCTAATATGTAAGTTTCTATGGCTACACTTACTGTGTCTAGAATACAGAAAGATCTTAAAACAGTCCCAGGATTACCAGCTAATATGAAGACCAGGGACGGTTTTGAAATTGATATTTAGAAAGAACAGTCAAGTCTTTTCAATTACAAATCATTTACTTCAATTTCAGCCAAAGAAATCAATAGGCAGGAAAACACATCTCATCAATTAGGACTACTTCTCTAGATCTGTCACCTTGGCATATCTTAGAAATTTTCAATTGACAACACAGTATATCAGCCTTAAACTAAATTTACAGAGCAGTACAACAATTTAAACATGACACTATGTTCAAAAATTTAAACCTACAAAACCCTCCATTTATACAGTTAAGACTAGGGATACATGCTCGTTACAACCACAGGTCTGAGGAGTGATCTGTCATTCGATTGAACTATTGTCTTTTTACAGTTTTGATATTTCCCTCCAAAACAAAAGGAACCATAAGCATTTTATAGCACAACCTTTAACATGTCTATCTACCATACACTAACAAAAACATCGCTACTGTACAATGATATTTAGTGGATGTCAGACATATTCTGTACACTTAAATTCTCTTACGTATCACAGCACTGTATTTTACTGAAATCTAGATATTACAGTTTTCTCACTCATAACACACAGCATCTCCTTGCCTCTCATTCCTTGAGTAATAGGAAATACATATACCTAGAAAATAACTATCAGAAAATTTAGTTGTTAAATTTAGCCCTTCTCCAGTGCCTTCTAGAAGAAAAAGTAGAACTGAAGCTTTAAATCACCCAGTTAAAAAGCCCAACTTCAAATGACCCTAACCTCCAGGGACAACTTCTGCATGGTTAACACATTAGGACAATTTTACCTGAAAACAGTGTATATGTCAGCCCAGCATCACAGATGTGAATAGCAGTAAGGAACCAAATTAAATTACACTAGCCTTTAAAAAACAAGACAGCACTTTTCTCCAAAAGAAGTTATGCTAAAGACAAGGGACTTCTTTCCGAGCAACTCTAGGAACTACACAATATTCAGGAGCATCCAGAACTTCTCCAGAGGCTTTTTGGGGCCTACTCAGTGCAAGACAGAGTGGCTCCTATTGACCACTGTATTCTTCTGCCTATTTCAATAATCAGACATTATACTATTTCCTTTTACATTACAGGAGAGCTAGAGGTTCCCAAATGCTCATAAATGTCAGAAGAAATGACTGTTTAACTCCACTTTCTAACTGTGGATTACACACCATCATGCTGAAGGAAATGAGGCACCTAAATTCCCCTGAAAATGTGGGCCTTAGTAACTTAAATCTCACTGCTTTCAGAAATAGCTTTTTATTTCTAACATTGCCTACATGCTTTTGAAATGCGGAATGACTCTATAAATAATAAGGCAATATTTGAATACAAACAATGAGTCAGACATTCCTCACCCTTTCTCTCTGCTTTCCAGATACATTTGCATGATATAAATTATATTTAAAAGAACAAAAGCTTAAGTGTGAGATGGTTTGTGGGAATACAGAACTGCAAAGGAAGTATTTGTGCAGCCACCCCGAGATCTTTTTGCACTTTGTTATCTTCACAAAGAGCAGTAAAAATAACACGCAATTCAAAGATGAACCACGCACAGCAAATTACACAAGGATGGTCGTGGGTCAGCCCCAGGATACACCTGCCCCTCTATTCCGCCTGTAATGATGACCAATACCATCCTGTACCAACAGCAGAGCCCAAACCATCAGGCGTAATAGCAACAAGTATACCCTTTACTTTCGGCCTCTACAACATCTTGTGACAATGTGTAGACTATCACAATGCTTGACAAAAATAATATTTTTTTTCTTTCAATCCACCACCTGGTAGTCAATGGAAGTTCCTTAGTTCTTCAGTAGGAAAAAGAGTGGATAATTGTTCCCTGTGTTTCCTCCATGTTCTCTAAGTCTACTGTATCCTTTAAGATGGCATGACAAGAACACAAAATTCAACTTTCTATTTGACATGTGGTAACTGTTAAGGATTGAGTTGACTTTTTCAGAGACAAATCCACAATGGTTCCAGAACTGCTCCTGCATTTTATATATATGATTAACCTGCAGTTATCAACAAACTCAATCATTCAGTACTGTTAAATCCTTCTGCAACACTATAATCTTTTCATTACTTGTCACTCTCTTGAATCATTTTGGATGATCTGCAAACTCTGTCACCTCACTGTCTCCTTTTTTAGATAATTTTTTACTATGTTAAACATCACAAATCACTGTATAGATCCTTGAAAATATCCATTGGTAAAGCCTTCCCTGTGAAAATCTATTTCCACACTGATGTTTCAATCTTTTTTAGCCAAAAGAAGGTATTCCCTCTTAGTAGAGAAATCCAAGTATGGTTTATTGATCAGATTTATCTACACTTTTGACTCCTCCATAGATCTTAATACATTCATGAGATATGACTTGCCTTCAAAAGAGCCATGCTGACTATTCACTTCATGATCATCCAAAAGTTTATCTATTCCAGTGACTGTTACAGCTTGGCTTTGACTGATTCACCAAGTGTGGGAGTGGGATTCAGTGAGCTGTAGTTCCTAATGCGTTTCAAGGCTTCCTAGGGTCCTTTTTAAAAAAGATGGGCAGTATATGACAACCACATTCCAGTGCAAATGAAGGCAATGCTTGCGAGTAGTTACATGCCACAGTTAGGAGGTCAGCAATTCCCTGTTTGAGCTCTCTTCAAGTCTGGTCTTCGCTATTTTATAATATTAATTTTTCTGGTTTGCTCTGCACTCGTTTCTTTTGACACTTCAGTTTGAAATGCTCCTTCAGACTCCTGTCCCCTCCTTGAGAACATCTGCAGTGTGGCACAGCCTCCCTTGCACGGAACATGCTACTTTCTGAAATACTTGAAAAACTTCTATGGGTAGTTTATCGTTTACTCTTCCATTTCGACAGGACTTTCACTTTTTAAGGGAGGTTGGGGATTTTGAAGAACCCTCTCACAGTCTTTCTGAACCTCCAATGGAAGTAAAACTGTTTATGTTAACTTTTATCAGCTATTTGCTTGTCACACAGATTTACGAAAACCAAAACCTCCTGACAGTAAATTCATGACTGAAACCAATGGCAGATCCTGTTACTAAATTATTTGCAATGAGATAATTTCCCTAGCTCTTCAACATAATAATTTCTTACTTTGAACGCTACTGCATAAGGGTCCACATGGTTCATTACGCAAGCAGCAGGGAGTCCCTCCTTGAGAGAATGAAGAACAAAAAATGGCAGCCTAGCTGTATTTTGCCTCTAGTCCTCGATTTAAAAAGCTGATGGGAAAATTTCAGTCTAATTCTAAAAATATAATTAACTCTGACAACCTAATAGGAATTTTAAAAAATTGTTCTTTTGAAAAGCATATGAAGAAAAAATTATTTTTTGCTCTTACCTCTGCTGTAAATATTGCACTAGAATGCCTTGTACCTGTCTTCATCTGCTATGTATTATATACATATATATGTACACATAAGTTATGATCAGTGAACATGTGCTTAATCTGTTCCCAGAATTAAAAAGCTGTTCAAGATAGGAAAGTTTTCAACATAACAAAATGCGGTCAAAGCTTATTTTCTTGTAAATGAGAAAACGAACTGGAGGATACACTCAGCAGCTAGCATGTTCAGAGCTCATAGAAGGTGACTGTGAACTACATCTGTATCTTTTTATCTGAAGAGTTTGAAACCACCAATCTTTGTGGAATCGTGGAGAAAAAAAAAATACAATCAATTTTCTACTACTTACAAAGGAGTGTCCTTCATCAGTCATCCCCTAAAGGAAACAATATGCCTGGTTTTTAAGATTTCTCATTAACAGATAATTACACTTTTTTTCCAAAGCATTATTGACCATATCACGATTGTGTTCTTTTTTTTTTTAAAAGGGGATAATTTATTAAATAATAATTACTCTAAAATTCTCACAAGAAAATAAATTAATAAAAGTCAGTAATGGTACTATATGACTTTTTTAAAAAAGAAATTAATCCACATATAATAGATTCTATTAATTCAAAGTAATTTTCATGTTCCAGTGACCCTTAGCAAATTCAGATTAGAAAGCCCAACAGCACAGTAATAATGGATGAAGTCGATTTATTATGTTTTCCTATTTACCTAATTTCAGCATGCTCTGTATTGTTCATTAATTTTTCTTGGTGATAAAATTCATATAGATCCTTACAGTTTTTGCCTTACATAATTAGTGAGTTCCCCATTGCAGACATTGCTCTTTGAACATGCCTGATTTAACCATTATTGCAACCCTACAAGGAACAATAGCTTCTTCAGTAACATTTAAGGGCTTGTTTGTCAAGTAGAAAAGAATCTGTTGAGGAAAGGCTGTTATGCTAAACACCTGCTTCTTTAATCTGGTCTCCTAAAAAAAAAAAAAGCATTTATGTGATTATGCTGTCTGATTCATTTTAAGCCTATTGCCTAGTTTCAACCAAATTTGACAAAAAAAAATGCCAAGATACAAAGTTTCTAAAAGTTCCATGAAAAWTATAGCCATGTAAAGCGAAAAGACCTACTAACACCTGCAGAGACAGAAAGGTAGGAGTAGTTTCCATTTTGCACATGTATATTTATTGCCCAGTCAGGCTAGCTGTAGCTCCAGGATGTGCTCTCTGTTACCCCAGTTTGAAATGCCAGAAAGTAGAAAATAACACCAGTGGCGCTGAGGGCACTGTGGGATGATTCAGGGTCATTGTGCTTGAGGTGTTATCACGGATAAGAGGACCTGGGTTTGTTGCAGGAAATGAATATTTGTAGGAAATCAGCCTTCACCCCTTCAATTACTCATGAAAATACTTGTAATATATTATAAATCAGTTTTGAGCATGAATTTCTGTTAAATTAATATAGCCCCCAAATTCAAGTTGTATCCACACTCAGCTACATCCACACTTCCTCATTTTTTTTGCAATTCTAGTAAGTAAAAAATATATTAAGAAACATGTTATTGGATTATAGGGATCACTACTACTTTCAATTTCTGGACTTCATTGTTGTACAGATTTCTTTTATCAAAATCCATTCTCATCTCCAGCAAGCTCAATTGAAAATGTAAGCTAATAGTTTCATCCATGCGTTGTAGAAATGAAACGAAAAACTTCTGAAGCAGTGCAAAAATACTTATGGTATCAAAAAATTTTGAATCAAAATTTTGTATCAAAAAATTTGAACCTTGATGAAAATCCTATTTTCCAAATGCACTTTAATAATTTTCCCTATAAACATGGTGAAATAAAGTATAACCTGATATGTACATGATCAGCTTAGTTCATGCTTCCTTCAAGCATCCTTTTTTCCCCCCTAACAATCTCCCAAGATGGTTGGCCTGATCAAAAATCCTTTCCCACTTTGATGGGAAAATTTCTGTTAGCTTCAATGTGCTTAAGGTCAGACATCATTGTACATTCTACAGAAAAATGCTTTAGTA
This sequence comes from Phoebastria nigripes, assembly GCA_035582835.1. Classification (NCBI taxonomy): domain Eukaryota; kingdom Metazoa; phylum Chordata; class Aves; order Procellariiformes; family Diomedeidae; genus Phoebastria; species Phoebastria nigripes. The sequence goes on from JAYKAV010000667.1 coordinate 4,864,014, forward strand.
TGTGCTTAACAAACAGACTGCCACTCCATGGAAGCGATGAGGACAAGCTTATAAAGAGTGGTACATCTCAGCTTAAACCACAACTCAAGCTAAATAAAATTGCTAAAATAATGTGCTGGCAAAATTGTGCAATTTTTTTAACAGTCATTTCAATTCTTAGATAGAAATTGTATAAATATTTATTCAATGTTATTCACCTGTTCTTCAGAAATATGAGACAGATAGTAACATGGCAGGAAAATAAGATATGGAAGAACAACAATGCAACTGATACTTGTTGACATAAGAGTAGATGAAATTCGGAGACTTTCCAATAGAAGCAATATGTACTCACAGCAGCATCTTATAGATTAAAATGGGAGAAAAAGCACATACAAAGTCAATAGCATTGACCAAGAAGAGAATACATGAAAGTCTGGGTATGTGTGTACAAGCCTGTACTCAATTATTGTTATGCATCTCTGAGTATGTATGTAAATACAGCATGGAGGGCATGATTCCTGTATTTAAATTCCAAATATATAAATTCCAATAATTGGCATGACTTCATAAACAGCCTCAGAAAATTTAAAGAATATGATGGCCAAACCAAAAATCAACCCTCTTGCTAATTTAATTACAGAACATTGGAAAGCAGGTTAATCCAAAAGTACAGTTGTCTGAATTATCATTTGCCTTTGCTTAAGCAATGTTTCAACAGCAGAAAGTGATTTTTCTCTTTTTGAGTGATTTTTAAAGAAAGTAGAGTGGTCAAACTAGAATGTTCTTTTCAAAAGATAAGCAAAAGGAAATTGGAGATTTTTGTAATTGAAAATTTTAGTTCAACAATAGATCATTGATTACAATGAAATAATTCATATTTTTATATATTTGACCCTGAAAGAAAAATAGGTCAAAAGAGTAGAGCAACATTTACTTCAAAGTGACATATTATTAACTTTGATAAAATACATCAGCTCATCTTTAAATGAGGTAAGGCAAAAAGAAGATATCCTCATTATACACTCAAAGGTGCAAAGATACCTAAGTCATTTCTTCAAGCAGATGAGGCCCTCTACAGACAGATAGGAGCAGCCTCAGGTTCTCAGCCCCTGCTCCTCACAGGAGACTTCAACCACCCCAATATCCGCTGAAAGGACAAAACAGCAGGACATAAGCAATCCAGGAGGTTCCTGGAGTGCATTGATGATATCTTCCTCCTCCAAGTGGTAGAGGAGCCAGCGAGTAAGAGGTGCTGTGCTGGACCTCAAATTTGCCAACAATGAGGGACTTGTTGGGAATGTGAAGGTCAAAGGCAGCCTTGGCAGCAGTGACCATGAGATAGTGGAGTTCAGGATCCTRAGAAGAGGGAGGAAAGTAAAAAGCAAGCTCACTACACCCTACACTTAAAGAGAGCAGACTTTTGCCACTTTAAAGATATCCTTSAGTCCCATGGGAAGAGGGGCCCAAGAAAGCTGGTTAATATTCAAGGATCACCTCCTCCAAGCTCAAAAGCACTCCATCCCAACGAATAGGAAGTCAGACAAAAATGCCAGCAGGCCTGCGTGGATGAACAAGGAGCTCCTGGCCAAACTGAAACACAAAAAGGAAGCATACAGAGGGTCTAAGTAAGGATGGGTAACCTGGGAGGACTACAGAGACATTGTCCGAGCATCCAGGGATGAAGGAAGGAAAGCTAAAGCCCAAATGGAATTGAGTCTGGCTAGGGATCTCAAAGACAAGAAGGGCCTTCATAAGTACATAGGTGACAAAAAGACGACTAGGGAAAATGTGGACCCATTGCTGATTGAGTTGGGGGACTGGGTTACACAGGACATGGAAAAGGCTGAGGTACTGAATGCCGCCTTTGCCACAGTCTTTACTAGCAAGACCAGCTTCCAGGAATCCCAGAGACCAGAGGGAAAAACATAGAGCAAGGAAGATGTACCCTTGGTGGAAGAGGATCAGGTCAGGCAATACTTAAGTAAACTGGACATAATAAGTCCATGGGCCCTGATGGGATGCACCCACAAGTGCTGAGGGAGCTGGCAGATGTCATTGCAAGGCCACATTTTATAATCTTTGATGGATCACGTCAAATGGGAGAAGCGTCCAAAGACTGGAGGAAAGTGAATGTCACTCCTATCTTCAAGAAGAGCAAGGAGGAGACCCAGGGAACTACAGGCCAGTCAGCCTCACCTCGATCCAAGGGAAGGTTATGGAGCAGCTAAGCTTGGAAACCAGTTCCAGCCACATTAATGACAAGAAAATCATCAGGAGTAGTCAGCATGGATTCACCAAGGGGAAGTCATGCTTGACCAACTTGATAAACTTCTACGATGAAATGATTGGCCTGATAGATGAGGGGAGAGCAGTGGACATTGTCTACCCGGACTTCAGTAAGGCCTTTGACACTGCATCCCGTAAGATCCTCATAGAAAAGCTGTTCATGTACGAACTGGATGAGCAGACAGTGAAGTAGATTGAAAACTGGCTGAACAGCTGGACCCAGAGGTTGGTGATCAGTGGCACAAAATCTAGTAGGAGGCCAGTAACTAGCAGTGTAGCCCAGGGGTCAATAGTGGGTCCACTCCTGTTTAACATCTTCATTAATGATCTGGATGATGAGGCAGAGTGTATCCTCAGGAAGTTTACTGATGACACAAAACTGGGAGGAGTGGCTGATACACCAGAGGATACTGCCAGAGGGACCTTGACAGGCTGGAGAAGTGGGCTCCATGGAACCTCATGAAGTTCAACAAGGGGAACTACAAAGTCCTGCACCTGGGGAGGAACAACCCCATACACCAATATATGCTGGGGGCCACCCAGCTGAAAAGCAGCTTTGCAGTAAAGGACCTGGTGGTCCTGGTGGACACCAAGTTGAACATGAGCCAGCAATGTGCCCTTGCTGCAAAGGCAGCTAATGGTATCCTGGGCTGCATTAGGCAAAGTATTGCCAGCAGGTCAAGGGAGGTGATCCTTCCCCTCTACTCAGCTCTGGTGAGGCTATGCCTGGAGTACTGTGTCCAGTTCTGGGCTCTTCAGTACAAGAGAGGCATGGACGTTCTGGAGTCCAGCGAAGGGCCACAAGATGATTAAGGGACTGGAGCATCTCTTCTATGAGGAAAGACTGAGAGAGCTGGGAYTGTTTAGCCTAGAGAAGGCTCAGGGTGGATCTCATGAATGTATATAAATACCCAAAGGGCGGGAGCAAAGGCCACCAAATCAGGCTGTTTTCAGCGGTGCCCAGTGATGGAACAAGAGGCAATGGACACAAACTGAAACATCGAAGGTTCCGTCTGAACATCAGGAAACCCTTTTTTAGTGAGGGTGACCGAGCACTGGAACAGGTTGCCCAGAAAGGTTGTGGAGTCTCCCACCTTGGAGATACTGAAGAGCCATCTGGACACAGTCCTGGGCAACTGGCTCTAGGCGGCCCTGCTTCAACAGTGGGGTTGGACAAGATGACCTCTAAAGATCCCTTCCAACCTCAACCATTCTGTGATTCTGCCCTATAGACTACAAATGACTTAATCTACTTCTGAATTTCACAAACAGGGTTGCAAACTAAGTGATTAACCAGAAAGGTTAAAAAAACAAGAAAGCTGCCTTTAGAGGGCAGCTGGAAAAGAGCAACAGATGTTTTGGAAAGGAGAAGGAAGAATGTTTATCAAATTAAAACACAGCTGCCATTATAGACATTAGCATCATACTCCTTCACCTACCCTATTGATTTGTTACTATACATCACTCTAAAATGCAAGAGAAAAAATTCAAAAGAAGAATCATCCATGTATGATAAAACCAAAAGCAAAACACAAAAAGGTTAACATCAGTAATCATTGAAGAGATCCAGCAGTTAGTCAGAAGAAAGAAAATGACTATCGTTCCCTGAGTGACAGCTATTTACTCCACCTTATAGATGAGCCATATACAATACATATCATTTTTCCTTCTGGAAATACTCTGCCAACCATCTTTTCTTAATACCACTTTAACAAGTCACAGCTAGWAATATCAAATTTGTCGCCAGTGCAGTCCACAAAATGCCTTTATTAAAGTCTTTCATTAATGTAAGTACCAAGGTTGACAGTATGACAGTATTTAGTTTTTAAATTGGCAGGGATAAGTTATTTTTCTTCCTAAAATGTCATTCATTTGGATATTGCTTTATATTACACTATACACTTGCTAATAGCTGACTTTGCATAATAGGAAACCAAAGGAATAATTTGGAATGAAACAGCAAAATGATTGGATAGAGAAGGTACAGTATTCAGATAACAAACAGATCACATCTGAAGCAGTATGAATCAATTCACAGCTATCAAACAAATACCTTAATTGATTTAAAGGAAGCTCTGTGGTCATGTTCTCTCCACTGACTTCTATATTTTGCAGATCTCACCTTCTTGCTAGTAATATATTAACACAGCACACTGCTAAGTAATGCTGGATAAGTCTGTTGCATTTGTCATCCTACTTAAAAGAAACTGTTACTGTAAGTAGATTTGTAGGAAGAAATTTTACAAATTAAAGGTACCAAGCAAACAGAAATCCTGGATCCGAACATCCTGTTTTACTAATCTGAGATTACAGAATTGGGCCCTACATATTGTTAAGGTTACAATTTGGCCCTACTAAGAATGCAGAGATCAAGGTTTTGCTCAAAAGTATACATTCAACAAGAAAATAGCTTTTTCAAGCTGGACAGATTGAGTGGTTATTTCAAACAACTGAATTAAACCAAGACAGAGAAAAGTCAAGGTGGATACCAAAAAACTTTCCACTAGTCAACTCAGTGTATAGAATCATCTTGGAAGATTGTAAAGATGAAAGTTAACAAAAAATCGGTATAGTTTCATGAAAACCACAGAGAAGCCAGCTGGGCCCAATGCTGTTTAATATCTTCATAAGTGATCTGGATGATGGGATCAAGTGTACCCTGATGAACTTTGCTGATGATACCAAACTGAGTGGGGAATTGGACACTTCAGAAGGGAGAGCCACCCTGCAGGAAGACCTGGATAGACTGGAAGAGTGGGCTAACAAGAACCTTATGAAGTTCAACAAGGACAAGTGTGAAGTCTTGCACGTGGGAAAACATAATCCAGGAGTGCAGCACAGGCTGTGATCTACCCAGTTGGGGAGCAGCTCTGTGGAAAGGGACCTGGGGGTCCTGGTGGACAGCAAGCTCAATATGAATGAGCAGTGTGCTGCTGCGGCAAAGAAAGCCAACAGGATGCTGGGTTGCATCAACAAGGGCATCACCAGCAGATATAAAGAAGTCATTATCCCACTGTACTCGGCGCTTGTCAGGCCACACCTGGAATACTGTGTTCAGTGTTGGTCTCCACTATGCAAAAAAGATGTGGACAGGCTGGAGAGGGTCCAGAGAAGGGCCACAAAGACGATCAAAGGACTGGGAAGCCTGCCACATGAGGAAAGGCTGAGAGAACTGGGTTTGTTCAGCCTTGAGAAAAGAAGGCTTAGGGGAGACCTTATCACCATGTTCCAGTATTTGAAGGGTGGCTACAAAGAAGATGAAGACTCCCTTTTTACAAGAAGTCACATGGAAAAGATGAGGCGTAATGGGTACAAGTTACTCCTGGGGAAATTCCAATTGAACACAAGAGGAAAATCTTTCACAATGAGAACAATCAGTCATTGGAATAATCTCCCCAGGGAAGTGGTGGATTCCCCAACATTGGACACTTTTAAGATTCAGATGGACAGCGTGCTGGGTCATCTTGTCTAGACTGTGCTTTTGCCAAGAATGGTTGGACCAGATGATCCTTGAGGTCCTTTCCAACCTGGTATTCTGTGATTCTATGATAACCAAGTTAGGGAATGGCAATTTAATAGCTATTACTCCGCATCCTTAGAAGAGGCTTTCTGGCTGCTGCTGTCGATGGCACTCTCCATTCATAGTATGCTCAGCAAGACCAGGTACTGAATCACACCCTACATGTGATTCTTAAAACATGAGCCTGGGGGTTTATCTGGGTTGAGGAAGCTCGAACAGGCCTGGAGTTTTGGGGAGATTCTTTGGGTTTGTTTTTGCAAAGCTGACTATAATTAACCATTTAAGAAAAACAACATTATGGGAAGATGTCTAACATCAGGCATCATTAGATGAAATAGCTGTTGCATCTAAAAATAATCCAAACATTTTCCTTAAACTTGAGTCTAAAATTCAATTAGTGTGTCAATGAAAAATTAGTTGCCAGGGTTTTATTTCATCTCAGTTACTTTACGTAGGTAACGTACTGGCAGGAACAGACTTTTTTCCCCTCTACCTTCATCTGCAACACAGTTTAAGATATCAGCTTCTGAGATCAAAGTTAACACAAACAATGTGACAGTTAAACTGTAGTATACTTTGCTGAACAGCTTCAGAGCATAAAATTTCATCTGTTTGGTGCTCTCCTTAAGGTCATTAGCATGATTTATTATGAAGCAGGAAATTAGGTACTGGATATTTCAATATTGGGCAGAAAATTTAATTCCATCGTTGCCATGGAACTGCTTTATCTCCACAAACTTGTAACTATAGTAACTAGATTAGAAAGTATTCCTCAAATGTTTAAAAATTCTTTTACTCTTATTAATGACATCAAACACTGAAAAATAATGGTAAATTCTTATTATTTTCCAGTTTTCCAAGGCATCTGCTGCTCAAGTGCAATTCTTCTGAAAGATCTTAACTAAAAAGAAGTATTTTAACAAGGCTTTCCATTAAAATTTTGTTAGCTTAAAGAGAATAAATGTATTCTGTTGGAATTGTTTATGTGACTATCAATATTTTAAAAAAAAGGGAAGTTTGAAGAGAGACCTTTCAGAAAAGGAGATAAATTTGAAGTGCTGTTTTCACTTAATGGTTTGTTAGGACATCAAATACATATCCTTTAATGAAAATTAATATGCTGTAGTTTAATAATTCATGTACTTGCATTGAAAGCCCTTTAATTTAATGGAGTGCTGTTCATTTCATTACATTCATTGCTGAGGTAGGTTGGTATTTTTCCATGAAGGTCAGAAGTGTTCCAACCCTTCCTGCAAGCCATGAATTTGATCGGATGTTAAACTCTGACATCTCCAATGGTCCGTTCAGGTCCTACTCAGCAGGGTGTTACACATTTTCAAGAACACTAGAATAGCACGAAACCTCTAGGTGTCTGTTCTGTCACAATCAGAAGCAGCCATATTATGCAGCTGTGATCGTATATTTATCAAACTTTGTATTCCCTCCTCAGTACTTCTGTTAGAAATTAATTCCTCTTCTCTGGGGACTAGAAACTTTTCTTCTAATCTTCCGCCAAAATCTATATCCATTAGTTATTATGCCAGTATTTTCCTTCCGCTTAAATCATTACACTCACTCTGGATTTACAGAAAACACTTACTGTGCTAGGCTGAACAAATTGAGCTCAGACATATATATTTCTGCCCAATCTTACTGTACTAGTACCATAACTTGATTTTTCTCTAATCCCAATCTTTTTTATTGCTGGATTAGAAAGAGCTTTATTTATTAAGACTGTCTTTATTGCCTAAGTGCTATTCATCAATAACACCTTTCCTTCCCCCCCCCGCCCTTTCTGTATATCTTTCTACCACTCTCTGTTTGCTGCTTGTTTATGGATCCTCATCTGTGGATGTGTCTTTTGCCGCACAGAATGATAGACACAATTCTGCATACTTTAGCTGAGTGTACTCCTTATATGCCATCAGACCTTGAAGCAAGAAACCAGAACTCCTTACTTGAGTAATTACCTGAGTAATTCCACCTACTCTCTGAAAAAGGTCCTCACCCTGCAATGCTTCCCAGGAGCCAATCATGCCAACATCTCCCTGATGGCACCACTTTTTCAGCTGTCACTGAAATATTCTTGCCTTCTGGACAAGGCAAGAATAGAATCAGAGAATTCAAAGAATCAGAATTCTTGCTGATGACCACCTCCCCTTTTCTGAGCATACTCTTTGGCACACAAAAGCCTGATCATTGCATCTGGTGTGGTGACGATTTGAAAACAACCAAATGTATTAAAAAATAATTTTAAAAAATCCACTGGATTTTTCTTGTAGACCTCAGACCCACTTCTAGTTCCATAGTAAGAAATACATTCTCTTGCTTCTGCATTATTTTTAGTAACTGACATGAAGATTCAGACCAAGAACTGAGATTCAGACCTTTACCAACTGAGAAGTTGGTAAGGAGTCACACAGATCTCTCTCTTGGTGTTGGTGAGGCTTTTAGGTATGTCTCCTCCGTTCTGCACATCATTCTGTTCTCYGTCAGCGCACACCATTATCTTCCAGACTTGGACACCCATCCTACCTAGGTCCTTTCCCTCCTCCATCTCTCTTCAGACTCTCTCTCCCCACCCCGTCATTTTCTGCCTAATTTTCCAGTAGAACAAATGCACCTCTTAATTAATCTTTTATTTCACCGTTGTTCTTGTCTGTCACATGTCCTCCTCTAATATACAATCCTTCTCTCTAGGTTCTCTTCAAAGGTCGGTGGATCACGATCAYCCCTCTTTACACTTCTGTCACCTTCTTTTCAAACTTTTGCCTGAAGTTTGGCATTTTTTTCCAGCTGTATCTTTAGTACTTAACACTTCTCTTCTGTGAAGCATATAATTTATCATATATAAATAGCCTCAATCAGATAGCCACTCAAAAATAATAAGCTTCCAGCAGCTTTTCCATCCAGTTATCTTCAGTTTCCTCCCCTCTTCAGGTTTTTTCTATTGCTGCATTAACAGGCAAGCTGTGTTTTCTCTTTGCCTTAAATTCACAGCTCAGAGGAGGGAGAAAAAAAAACCCACAACACCTCCTCATAGATCTTAAAGATTTCTATCCTGTTTGCTAGCCTGTGCCACTTTTTCTCTCGAGCTTTTGTTTAGGTCAGTCCTGCCATCTAATTGCCATTTTGCAGCTAACTCTTCATCAACGCAGATCAAAGGCAGGGAGTATATATACACTATCTGATGCAAAATATCTGAACAAACACCCTTTCCTTCCAAAAGGACAAAACAGCCAAGTAACAAAGAAACAAATTCTCTTACTGGAAAAAAATAAGGTTCTGCTTTTTCTTCATTCAGCTGTTTCCTACAAACTCTCCTGTGTACCTCTCCGTGTCTTCTGGCCTTCACTGAGCATAAAAAGTCCCGCCAATTTTTACCAAGCCACTCATGGCTTCCCGATCTTATGTATCAAGAATTAAAATATTCATTCTTATGAAGGGCAATTCCTTTAAATTAAAGAATAGAATCACGGCTTCATCATATGTCCATCAATAAAATCCATAGCAAATCCTTTCAGCCTATATTAAAACACTCTCACTTTGCAGATGTCCTTCTCTCCTAATGTTTGGAAGAAGAGCTGGAACTTGTTGACCATCTCCACAATTACCTTCCTGCACTTTGAGCTCTGCATTAGTGTAAGGATTAATCTTCAAAAAGTACCATCATGCAGTTCATCACCACAGTTAAAGTGTGTCTGGAGACTGTCATCAAATAGATGCATAGACCCACCACTCTGAAGGTAGTCTTAGAAAACATTTCCATAGCTTAGTGGCAAATAACCTATCACCATAATTACAAGATAATCCTACATCCCACTGTTCTGTACTTCATTTGACTTGATGTGGACAAATAAACTGGAAAAGTAACATATGGAGAGAGACTAAAAATTAAATATCATATCCCTGTGCTATATCAGCAAGAGGTAAACAAAACACATCAATAACAGTCAACAGTTGTAGCCTGGGCCATCTGGTCACAAAGGCCCATATTACCAAGACTGTATTAAAATTAAAAAAAAAAATCTTACTAGTTTCCCTTAGGAATGAAGGATAATATGCAAAAGCTTAAATTCTGCTAAAAGGTGAGATTCCTCTACCTACAAGCACAGCACGTCTATGGTAGTTATTTAATTAAGAGATACTCTAATGAAGGGTGTGCAAATGGCAAGGCAATAATCTCATTCCTAAGTGGGTATGCTGGAAAGCCCGTAACAGCACAGAGAACCGCCTCTACACATGTATTTCCTTGTTAAGCTAAATACTAATTTAAATATTTGTTATTAATTAAAACAAACCAATTTTTTCACTTGTCCAGTGCAGTATCTCCTTCCTGACTTATATTACCAAACCTTAATGAATAAAGTCCTCTAAAATCCCCTTTTTTGTTGTTTATGCTATTGTTTCCTAATTGTGAAATAAAATGTAATTAATTGTTCTCCCTCTGCTCTCCTATTTTTGCACATCTGCCCTGCTCCCAACTAAGTGCTAATAAACAGCTCAACTGTTGGTGGCTGCTGCCATCACTTCCAACCAACCTTGTGCGTTTCCAGGCAACATAGCATGGGTTGGAAAGCAAGAGGCAGTCAGGACAGATGAATAAACTACACTGGTAATTTGCTAAAGCAGATGAAAGAAAAGGAAAATAACACACTCAGGGTGCAACTGGAAACCTAACTTTTATGTGGACCTCCAAACTGGACCACATGATGGTATCAAAGAGAATCATACCTGAACTGACAATAGTCGTATCTGAAATTATCACTATCCTATATTTCATTCAGTCAGGAAAGCTTCACACTCCTGATGAGTAGAAAATGTAACATTGCAGTAACAAAGATGAAAGCAAAACAAAAGTTGGAATTATTTTTCACACAGGAAAATATGTGGTTATTTGCTACACACACACACACACACATATTATTGTATTGGAATTCCTTGTTCCTAAATGGTTTTATTACTATGTTTATTGCTATGTCTGAATAAAATATAAACTGCCCCACTGTGCAATCTCACAGAGATTTGACTGGGAACGCCCATTACAGAGGAGCTCAGGAGGACACTGCTCACGGTGTTGGGCAGAGAGGGTGAGCCCTTGTGAGCCCCTGCGGTATGAGACAAACTCTGCTGTTCCCATCAGATCAAACCTACACGAGTCCTCAGCCCTGACTGCTGGCAGTTACGTGACAGAAGTTTCATCCAGAATCTGCTTTCCTTTCTTCTTCCTTCTCATTTTTAAAATTCTATTATAACATGCAAATTATCCATTCTCTGTATGTTTTCTCTCTTCCCCAAAACACTATAGAAACCACAGCTACTAAATACATCTGCAATATCCCTTCACAGTGATTACAACAGACCAGAGATGGCAAAGTTTAAGATCAAGAGAAATTCATACACATCAGAAGCTGTAATTCATCAGTCCATGTAGTGCCCTGTTGAGGCTTCTGAAGATAAGCCCCAAAATATTGTGGAAGAGGAAATAAATGTGTTTCTTATGCCTCACAGAAGTGGGCAACTAAATGAATTTTTGCAAATTCATGAAGCTACGTACCGTTCACAATAAACATCTAAAGTTAAATGAGACAGATGATCAACTTTTTCTACAGTTTGTGCAGGATCTGAAACAAGTACATGAATTGGGTCTTTAAGGCTCTGTAGATTAGTACAGACTACTATATTTCTGAAGACTTCCTGGCCTAACTTATGAAGATCTGACATGTCAAAAAGACCTAAAAGAATTGCTTTTGTTTTCAGCATTGACTCCTACTGAATTTTTTAGTTAGGGAACAATAGACTCTCTTCCCTACCATCAGTATGTCTGAGGCTCCAAACCTTTTTATTTATGCTTTGTTAAGCATTCAGTTGCAAATTACTGCAGTTGACCTAGAATATTTCATTCCATTATTTTAAATATCTCTAAAATTTTTGTCTCACTTGACACACATACACTCTATGTTACCACTTGCAATAGCCAAAATACTCATGTCTAGATACTTAAATTAGAAATACAGTGAAAAAAATTATATTTAAAGACTTTTAAAACTGATAACATCTCAAAGTATTTCAAGGTGCTGATCATTTGCAGTTCCTATAATTTAAACATTAGTTGAGGATAGGTATCTTAGGGCCTTTGAAAAACAGACTGCCAGATGCTTTTACACTCTGTGTTTGTACATCATCTAATGCACTTGTAATCCCTGACGAGCATTTCAGGAACGATAACAAATCAAGGCGACAGGGAACGATAACAAATCAAGATGCTAGGAAAACGTTTAAGTACAAATAGGACCCGATTCATCTCATTCTGCTTAAGGAGCCTCAGTTACCAGGACTAGCATTCTAAACTCCCAATAAAAATACTTAATGAAGGCACTTCTAGAGAGCAACTTGGAATACCTCAGATCTAAAAATTCAGTGTTCACAAGCAGTAGGGATGGAAGGGGGCAGGAAGAAATAAATCAGTAACAAAAAAAAGAAAAACTATAGATCTGTGTATAAGTAACCTTTTTAATTGTCTCACTGCTTTAAAATTGCACAACAGAAGTCTTAAAAATTAACTATTTATCACTAACATATTAACCAACAATATTTACTTTAGTTATTGATCATTAATTCTCAGACACTGAAATGTGAAGGGAAAAGTTCAGAAATGGCTTTAGACAGTGTAGGACACATTAAAAAACACTTCAGAAAGATAGAAAAACTTACAGAAATTTATGAGATCAGTATAAATTATTGATGCGGAAAGGGGAGAAAATTAAATCTTCATAGATTATTCTTTCTTTTTACTGATAGGAAAACAACCTTTCCTAATTATTAAAGTAACTGATTAGGTGCCAGCTGGCTAAATTACACATCGATCGTAGAGTAAAATTCTGCCCTCGAGTTGTGCATTTAGCTCCAGCGATCATATCAGTGGGAATTAGGAATAGACTGCACAGTTGTATAGGCCGTCATGTCATTAACACACCTACTAAAGTCAGAGTGATGCATAGCAGTCCCTGTTTCAAAACTGCCAACATGCAAAATATATTCATGTAATTACAACTTCTGATGCCTAAATGGCCATTTGAACAATTATTGGTATTTTAGTTTTAATGATTTTGTATATACAAGCTGTATATCTGAAGTTCTGGAAAAGTGTCTGTTAGAACTCTCGTCTATCTGGTTGCCTGCAGACATGAGAAAAACTTTCCACTTCTTTGTCAGACCTTCGCAAAAAAAACAAAAAATAAAACTGAAAACACCTGCAAAGACTTATTTTGTCTTTGGACACTAGAAATTAACTAAGGAATGAACAAAAGACGGTTTTACATGTAATGCCTTATGAATTCCTTCCAGGTCTTGAGAATAGAAACAAGATAATCCACACTATGCAGTAGGATATTCTTCATAACATTCCTGGCCTAGAGTGCAGTCCCAGTCTAACACACAGACACACAGGTAGGCAGCAACCTCTACTGAAGATAGCAGCTGAATGAAAACATACGTCTCTGATCAATGCTTTTTACCAGAACGTATGCTGTTAAATCTGCCATGAATACAAAGCCATTGTCATCTGTCTACACGATATAGGCAGTAAAACAATCTTCTCTGCTCAGTTTTATGTTTCTTAATTTTGTCTGGGATATTACTACCAACATGATAGGCATTACAAAATTTTAAGAGAAATAGATCAATTATTAATATCAAAATTTGATCCAGTTCTTTGTTGACTTACCTTGCCAACAGATCTGGGGAACGGTGATCTTTGATTTTCAGGAATTAATATCGGAGTTGCCAAAATAGCCCTTTTTTGTCTTGGAATTCCAAGGTTGCCTTCTATTTTAAAGATTTCCTAAAAAAGAAAAAGACCAATTACACAAACTTTCAAAATAATATTCAGTTGTTATTTCCATTCCCTGCACCTTTAGGCAAAATTAACATGAACTACTAGATTCTAGGTTTTGCATTATATGTTTTCCAGCAATCAGTGATAACATATCAAACTATTTATTTAAATCTGTCAGGTTACTCCACTTATTACAGTGACAGTGGATAGGCCACATTCATTTTGTATTCCTGTAGACTAGTTTTAATCCCAAGCAAGCGTGTCTACCATCCTAACCTGACAACTGCTTAAATCATAAATCTTAAACAAGGTCTAGTTTACCTCAAATACTTGCATGAGACCTGTAAAAAGCCACACTTTAAATGTCTTACATAATTTTCACATCACAAGTCGCGTCTATACTCAGTCGCTTCTCAGTCCAGGCTTTTAATCAAACAGAACTTACAGGTGAATTTGCTAGACTGTCCCCAGCTAGTGATCTCTCAATAAACACCAAAAGCTTGTAACTTAAAAATAAAAATAGACACCAAAAACCCAGGTGTAACTTAGAATATCAGCTAGTAGGGGGTTTTTTGTGTTGGGTGTTTTGGGTTGTTGTTGTTGGTTTGGTTTTGGTTTGGTTCCCCCACCCCATCCCCGCCCCGAGAGAAAACTTCATGCTACTATATCAGAAAGAACAAAAGTAGAAGTGGTATATACACAAGCCTTCCTTTTCCTGCTGCATTTTCTGGAGTATTTAGTTCCAGCTGAACTTCAGGCAATTCAGCACTTTATGAGCTACAGCAAACCGTTCACAGTGGCCTCTGGCCCCTAGAAAACTCTGTCTGTCACACCTTTGCCTTTCCTCCCCTTCTGCTCTCTGATCCTCTCAGTGCTCTCTCTGCATGAGCTGCAGTTTCCCAGAGACCACCCCCTTCCTTTTGCTTCCTCCTACTGTCTCTGCAACTCTCTTCTCCAAGCACTGTTACTACCCAGGTCAAAAACAGCCTCTCCCCATCTCCCAAAGCTCTCCCCTTGATCCAGGCCTCTTTTTTTTTTTTTTTTTTTTTNAGGGGGTGGGGGAAAAAAAACAAAACAAAACAGCACCACACCACCAAACCAAACCAACGCACAAGTTTGTACTGTGTTGGGAATTGTGAAACTGAAAAAGATTTAGGTCACTACTATTCATTCAGGTTGTCGTGACAGTTTTACAAAAGAAATCATAGGTTGAATTAAATGTCTAATTCCAATAAGGTAGTTACACCCTACAGATAACACTTCTCTCTGCTCTCTTAACGCAGAAACTCCAGAAACCTAAGTTTCTCAGTCAGTTCTGGAATCCATGTTGTGTTTTAATAGCTGCTACTTTATTACATAAGGAGACCTCCATCCCTAGGCTGTATTTTTATAAAACTGCAAAGCTGAATTAGTTTTCTTGGTGGCACAATCTGGACATCCATCAGTCAAGAACTCCACAGGCTGCTCCTGCTGCCACCTGTATAGGTGCCTCCCATCTAATGAGTCTATCATCACCAAAACACTGCTCTACCTCTACTAAATTTAGCATCACTTTTCAAATTTGACAACAAACAGCAGCAAGGGAAACTCAAGCCTTCAACAGTCAGCTTTAGACATGGTAAAGTCAGAGAGCTGTGGAAACCATGCAGAGAATCCCTTCTCACAATTTTGCCAATTTTCGTAACTTTTTGTGGCTCACCCTGATACAGAGTTCCCATCTCTCCCAAAGGCTTTGCCACTTCTCTCTAATCTTTCAGTCTGCAGGCCACTTGGGTCCCTATTTTTGTCTTTCAATTCCTCTCCCAAAAGAATTTTCCCTAATAAAAATTCATGAGAAAGTTCAAGATAAAAACATTTGAAGTGTCAAATAAAAAGGAAAGAGCTGAATTCTGTCCAAAGGCAAATGGGGAGAGAACAGTAAGCTTTCAAAATCACTTACACTGTAAACACAGCAGACAGTTTGGCTGGCATGTGTCTGTGACATTTCTAAGGAGAGTAAAAGTGACTACCAGTATGTCTAAAAGGAAATATCAGTTCTTTAGCTCAGCAGCGCTCAACTGATCACAATTTTCACTCATGCTGACTCCTACCTTCATGGTTGCTCATGAAAATGTAAGGAAGAACTCCCAGATGCACGCTCTTTGGAAATGAGCAAGACATTTATTCAGATTTACATCTCTTTGTATCATAGAATGGTTTGGGTTGGAAGGGACCTTTAAAGGTCATCTAGTCCAACCCGCCCTGCAATGAGCAGGGACATCTTCAACTAGAGCAGGTTGCTCAGAGCCCCGTCCAATCTGACCTCAAATGTTACATGTTTCTTTCTATGCTAGTTTGAGGAGTAAAAGGAATTTTCAGATTGTTCAATATCTAGATCACCCAATTTTGGTAGTCATAGACCCATAAGCAATTAATTCATCACTTTCTAAGGACAGGTTGTCCTTAACACTTTCCCAGAAGGTCCACAAATGGAAGAAAAAGCCAAATTATACTCAATAAGTCAATACTGCAGTCATTAATACAAAGAAGTAAAGTTCTAAAGGAAAGCAGAAGGGCAGTAAGACTTAAGGCCTTCAAATCCAGATTTCCAAGCAGGACTTTGGAACAAAAAAGGAAAAATAGTATTATTTGTTTGTTTGTTTGTTTTTTAAACACAGTTGCTCTGTTGCATGGAGAAGAAAGCTTCAGCAGATTGGGCACAGAAATGTAAGCACTTCTATGAGTACGTTTCACACTGTTTATTCTTCAAATTTCACTTCTGGTTTTTAAATACTGATTTCTTCATGACGATTTCTCTCTTTCTCATCATCCCCTGGTGTCTAACAGCAACATGACTGATTAAATGAGTAGCCAAAAGCATCACTATGGAATGCAGGTAAACAGAAAGGAAGAAAAGGTCAAGAGTACTTCACCAACACGTTTAATAATTCAGTGCTGTTTGTGGTTACCATAATGATTTCCCCACTTGTGAAGAACAGGGAAAAAGAAAGAACATTTGCCTAATGCCAAGCAGCTGCAACTGATAGTTTGATCCTCAACCAGTATACAAGACAGAAGCCAAAGAATCTGAAATTACATGTGCACTTAGCACCTGATTCAACAGTCAAAACACTGAAAAGATTCCCATTCATGGGTGGATATATTGCATATATAATAATTTTTACTGAATTCACCTATTTAATTTCTTGAAGAAGCAACTCACAAGGGATATGAAATTACTCCAGATAGAGTTAGTAATTTTGCTTCAAATTTTCTTACAATATCAGGCTAGCATTGTAACAGGAGTCTTCTTTTGCCCCTTGACACAAGTGAAACCCACAAAGGAGTTTTCTGTCATCTTTGCTGGAACGAGCTAATCAAAGACTATAGTACCTACCATGTCTTTGTAGCAGCCGTGACTCCAGACAAGTATTTGTATGCCAGGAGTCTGGAGCTGGCAGTCTGGAGAGCCTAGAACGGCATGTCCCAGATGGGTGGTATTCAACCAGCAGCCAGAGAGCCAATGGCTATGATTACCATCTGCTTCTCCCATGCCTGCTGCTTTGTACAACAAACAGAAACCTAAGGTCTGTGTCCAGAAACATCCACAAGCAAAATTAAAAAATAAATTAAAAAAAAAGTATTATAATAAATATATGCCTTCCTAAGAAAAGTGCACCAAAAATAAAAATTCTGGTTTTCCAATTGATTTTTTTGTTTTGTTTTTGAAACCAAAATGGTAGGAGAGAAATCCTACCAGGTTCTTTGTCTTTACTATTTAACTGCAATATCACATCTGTGATCACTATCTTTCAGCTGCTATTTTCATGGATTATCTGAGCAGAATCCAACTATCATTTCACTGTCCACCAATTCATAACCAGCTTTTACACCCTATTTTTGACTTCATTAAATTCCCTTTCTAGACATGGAATCAGTACAGCAATAGTGCAGCACCCAATATGCTGATTCACTGGCAACAAAGCTTGATTCCCTATTCACATTAAGCAAGCAACAAACACAGCCTCCTCATTTTTCCAAGCATTTAGGTTAGGCTTTTATTGAAAGATGCCAGTCTTCCCATACTACAATGCTACGCAAGTTGCAATTTCCCTAGATCCCTTGAGAACTCTCCACTCTGTTTTGTTTTTCTTTCTTTTTACCAGGAGTTCTTGGGAGCATTGCAGTACTTGAATATTTGAATGAATGGCCTAGTCACTATCCAGTAGCAGGCACCATTACTCTTGGCACAGAAAATTTCATTAGAACTTGTCATGGGAATAAGGTGGCTGAATACTGATATCAATTTGTCACAATAAGGGTTGGAAACATCACTGGAGTGGCAATCTGTAATCCACTATGGTGACCAGAAAAGCAGTTGAGTTTCTTGCCATTTAGTTGTTTTTATATACTAAGCTTGATGGTATAAAATGGGGTCAGTCCCAAATACAAAAAAATAAACAAAATTAATTGGATGCTTGTTGCAAGCAAAACTCCTCTGAAAGAGCAAATGGGATGTGGTATTCAGTGGTATATCAGTCTTCCTACAAACTAAAATCACTACATAAGATTGAAACACTAAAACTGCATGCAGATCAACTTAAGAAGAAATAATTTTTAAATAATTCTCAGCTGAAATTTCACAACTGTGCTGTAATACTTAATTACTTTATGTATGTTATTTCTATCATCAGAATATTGTTATTATCAGCAGTGTTAATAGTTAATGATTTCTAAAACATGTGCCAAAAAAGAAAAATATTTTCTCATGTTGTTAAGAATATGAAAAGCTAAGAAATGTGCTGGAACTTTACTTGTAAGTTAAAGAACAACTGTTTAAACAAATAATTAACTCAATGAATAAAGTTAAGAATTGTAAAGGTCAATGGCATACACACAAACATCTGCTCAGAAGTGGTCTGTCCTCAATGCCTGTTAAATGTCGCCCTAAAAATCACATTGTATACTTTAGAAGAACAAATCCACCTAAAAATCTAGCATGCCAAGGGGAATCAGGTATGTCAGAGCACATAAGCTTCCATGCTTATGAAGCATGGTCAGATATAACATCTGGGTAATGGAAATTGGTGGTGGAACTTGATTTAATTACGCTAGGTGTTTCTACCATTATAATTGTTACATAAATAGAGAGGCAGATCCTTACACTGCCTAACCGATATACCCATTAACTTCATAGACACTTGGTAATCTCAGACTACAGCTTTGCTACTGTGCCATTCAGCTAGCTGTGCTATATGTGTTTTTATAGGATGGAGGTTCCTTTTATCTTTAGAAGAGTCAAGAACATATTAGGAAAAAGTTTATTCTTGTTCAAATCATTCAGTCATGTGTAAATCATAACTATTTTAATGCTAATTTATTCTAAAATATTTTTGTAATGCGTATGTGACAAAATGTCAACTATTGTGGAGACAAATCTGAACTTTTGCTTTGTGAAATGATACATTCCATTATTGCCCTGAACCTCTGCAGTATCTTTTGTGATGGAAAAGTCCTGTTTCTATTCAAGTATAAGTTTCATTTATCTTCACACCTGCTTTATTCTGTGTCAGGGAAAAGTTTTTCTAGGATGATAATGGACTAAATGCCATTAGCTTTCCTTTTGTACACATTAACCATGGGAGTTACCTGTTCTGAGAATAATACAGAAATGACAACCAAGTGCCTTTTCTTTTTTTAAATTAACATTTCAGACTTTTCTTGTCATCATTTAGTGAGTGTTATTTTCATTTTGAACCATATGTGAATCACCCCCTCTTTCAGGAAATCTTGTATTGGTTCCACACTGCTCATTAAATATAATGAGGTATGCCTTATACACAAACAACCAAATATGCTCTGACTGACTGCATCTGTCAAACAGCATTGCAAATACAGGCTTAAGGAAAAAGACAGCGGTTGACCCTATGCCTCTGTCTTCACCAGGATACGCTAACAACACATCACTTATCACCATTAAAAATACCCTTCTCCCCACCTCTACTGTGCTTACACTGGTTGCAAAGCAAACAAAACCAGACTGCTTTTACAGCATGCCAGAAAAAATTCAAAATTATTAAAGATGTCCCAAAACCTTCAGCACCTTAAGTAAATGTAGTGTAAATAAGGAAAGCACTCGCTGATGCAATTGCCAAGGCATACAAGCCTTAAGAAAAGTGTCCTGTAATAAAAATTTACCTTGAAAACAGTTTTTTTTTTGGCTTTGTTTTTATTTTTTCTTTTAATGAAAGCATCTCCCATTGGGTTAGATACCAAAATGCTATTGAGTATAGTACTAGACACATAGTGGAGTTCTGAAGCAATTAAAACCTTTCACAAATCTGATCCTTTTGAGACTTAACCAAAGCCACATGGAAAATTCATTGCACAGCATGGACAGAAAGCCTTAACTTCTTACTCTTAATATTCCTACTGAGTCCACTCAGTGGACTCTTTTCTTCACTTATATTGGAGGAACTCAAAATGTGAGAGCTTCCCTTTAACCCCCAGAAAGCTTCACACATGTTGAAAACACCCTGATTTCCAGAGTGAGAAGGAGAAAGAACACATAGAACACATACCTCAATTCTAGGGCATGATAAATGAATCAAAGAGGAACCCTTTTGGTGGGGCACTAACCTATATAAAGCCACAAAATCTGTGGATCAATAGCAGACAACTGACAACTCCAAATGTGGAGTAACACAAGCGGTTCCATGTTTCACTTCTGGGATATAAGGACAATTTCTAATAAAGAAACTTTATTTCTTATGTAAAATAAATCCTATTCATAGCAGAAGTTGTCCTACCTTGGAAAAACAGCTTTCTATGTCTTGCTGCAGGGCAGCCAGCTATAAGTATAGGGAAGAAAACTAACATGTTTTATACCCATGTTCTGGATTGCTCAAGTGCTATGGAATTCATTGCATTATAACAGTGCTGCACAAAAGCAATTTCATGATACCCTAAAGCAATAATACTGTATGTTAAAGTAACGTATACTGTTTAATAGATCTAGTGGCTGCAGAACCAGTCCCATGTCTGAATGGATGCATAAAACACACTTCTTCCTACCCCCTACAAGGCTCCAAGCTATGATTACAATTAAAACCTYCTCAGTCCTGCTCCCCAACAATTTTTTTAAAGCTCTATTGCCACATATTCCTTGTTACTCCTCAATTTCTTCATCATCTCCATTCCTTCAACAAAACAACCCCTCATCTAATTCCAAACATTGATTATTTACATTGCTATTTTTTTCTAAACTCTGCACTATGCTTCTGTTCTTCCTATGCACCTCCTGCATTCCCAAATAACACCCCACTTTCTCTTGCTCAAGGTCTCAGTGTAATTCTGCAAGTCTTGTTTTCTTTGGAAAACATTCATTCCTTAACATTCATTTTGAATTTGTTTCTCTTGAACACTGATGATACAGCTCTACCCCAACTGAAGTAATCTCAAATTTGCATTTTTTGTTTCCAGAAAAACCTATTTTTTTTCCTATTCTTAGGGGKTTTTTTTGAGCAACATCTGTCTCGGCATTGCAACTCCAAAGCTTCCCTATTTCACCCATCTTTATCAGATAACCAGTTCCATTCCCCCACCAAAAGCACAGCCAGTATTAAAATTTCTGAAATCCTGGTAGATTTGGGAACGCTTCTGGTACAGGTCCTTCAACTCATTCAAGACAAGAAAAGTAACAGCAATTCCTCATAATGCCATATTTTAACCCCTGACTTTCTCATTTGAAGCTGACATGACATGCATGAAGTACTGCAGCAAATAGACTTGTATATGCCATAGATCAGTCTACAGCTGGAGAAATACCACCATAACACATTCAGGACACTCTTCTCCCCTCCCCTGCCATTTTCCCAATGCCCAGCCACCCAAGTCAATTCAAAGAATGTCTAAATTCTGTCAAATCACAACAGTGGCATTTTAAACTCGGTGTGCATGGTGTAAGCAGCAATTCACGAAGCAGGGCAGCAGAAAGAGAAACCCCTTGTTAAGCTACCAGCAGAYCCATGGGTTCCAAAGCTTCCAGGTCATTGTTTCTCACTTTAAATAAAAGCGGGTCTTTATTTAAAATGAGAATTATTTCATGTCATGTTGGACAGATACACATATTAAACATTATCTCTTCCTTCTCTCACAATATATCACTAATCCTGACTGTCCAGAAAAACATCTCATTTTCCCATCCCATAGAATTCCCAGGGGGGGGAAATGAGGAATTCAGCCTTTGGCCTGAGATTTCACAAAACCCAGAAAAAAATTCACAATGCAGACACTGACTGTACGTCCTACAACCCTACCCCGTACATTCTGGCAACCTGAACTGTGCACATGCAGTTAGTCGGGCACACCCAGATGAATCATACTCTGCATAGCACAGATTACATATAGGAGACCTGGTCATGGGTATTGCAAAAAAATTGCCAGTTACCTCATGCTGAAAAACAAGACCCCTTTTATTAAAAGTCTGAGAAGTCTGTTTCTTGTTTCAGTAATCAAGGACAGTTTAACTGGGAGGGAGTTTCAATACTTTTCTTTCCATTAGTACTGGTACGCCCTTGCGCGTAATGTAATGTTGCAGCCACGCGCCTGCACCACTTCCTTCCTCCTTTCCATTAGATCAGAGCTGTATTGACTCCTAGCAAAAATAATACGTTACATAAGACTGCAAAGCAGGAATGCATTATGTTTAGATCATAGATCTGTACAACAAAGAAGTCTGGATATATTCTATTAGACATGACTATGCATGCAAGGTGCTCTACAGAGCTGGCATTCTTGTGCTTTCCTATATAGGAGCTGCCAGACTGACAAATGAAGTGGTAGTCTGTGATGAAGACAAAATGCCCACTTAGATCTAGGCTACGGCAAAACTCCTCATTCACCAAGCTAGATTTGAAATTTGGTCGAAAGAGCTGAAATGTTAGTGCATTAATCCACTTCACTGCTTGGTCCAGCTACTCAGAACAAATTAATTAACAGGCATTAACTGAGTCCAAAGAGCTGAAATTGTAGTGTATTAATCCACTTCACCACTTGGGCTGTATTTTTACTCTTCAATACAAACAAATTAACAGACAGTAACTGTCTGATACCAGAAGCTTAATTCTATTCTGTGATACAAATAAAGAGACAGCATTGTAGTGTCTTGTGGACAGCTTCTTATTGCTACCTGAATAGTACTGGAGTTGGTACTGGACTTCGACTGCATTTGTCAAAGATGAAAATACAAGACCTGAACACGCCCTGTGTTTTTTGTTCCCACAATAGTGACCCAATTAAATTCACAGGACAATGCCCCGTAGTTCTAAACCTTTCATTAGCCTGGACAGTCTCAAAGACCCACATAGTATTACTGAAGAAGAGAGTACGCAGGTGAAGTTCTGACTTACATGAGAGGTATCTAAAAATTCACATGCAATAAAGCAACTTTTTAAAAAGTATGACTACCAAGACACTTAAACACAGCCATTCACTCAAATTGTACTTCTAGATCCAACTTCTATAGAACTTGTGAAATATGCTAGTTAGAAAAAACAACATTGTTTTAGTTTTGCCGTATCTATTTTGGGGTGGGAAATCAAAGCTCAGCTTTTTTGCAGAACATTTCCAAAAGAAAAGTGAAACATGCAAGATGGACACCCAGACATAGGCTTGGAGATCTCCGTGGATTCTCACATTTCTCCTTAATCACATGCTGGCAATTAAGTCTAATTCAGGAAATTCAAAGAGTGTACCTGTCAGGAATCAGGAGCAAATTAATTGCTATACTGGAACAGATCAATGATTCATGAGCTGTAACATCAAGCTGCTAACAATATTAATTGCCACATACTTCAGGAAAAAGAGCCTAAAATGGCAGGAGTTATAGTTTACAATGGTTTGAAAGTTTTTTTTTCTGGATTACAACTGCTGAAACTAAAGTTGAGTACAGCTTTACAATACATGAAATGTGACATTGATAGTTCAATACTGTGTATCATTAAAATTCATGTTTGGATCTGAGCATTTTGCCCTAACAACCTGCAGCCATAGTAGCATAGAAATATTTATATTCCCTACTTCACACCTGCTGACTTTTAACTGAGTGTCTCCATGGGATAAGAACAGTCACCACCTACACAAACACCAAGTAAACAGGTTTTATTCAAGTTTCCTGGCCAAGAGAAGACAGATCAACCTTACTCTCAGCCTCCATGCCATCTGTTCAGCAACTCCACTGCTACTCCTACTGCCTTGTTTTTGTAGCATTGGCCACGGGCTACCTACTCTGGGTTTCTGGTCAGTGGGAAGCAGCGTCCAAGATTATTAAAAAGAAATAATACTCTCAAAACTGTCAGAGCAGGGTTGGAGCACTCCATAGCTCSTTAGTGACTACAATGTGGGGGACTGAATAGAGACAGATAGTCCAGCACTCGAAGTATTCACAAGGGATAGAGACGATACAGATTCAGTATTGTTCTAATAATTGCTTCCAGAGACTTTCCAGTGAATCACATTATTTTAGCACTTACACCCCACAGATCTAAAAACTCAACTCGGGTCTCTTGATTTCTAATCCAGTCTCTTTCTGAGGAAGAAGTGATGCATTCAAATACCTGAGCTTCAACCAAAACAGAGTATTACCCACCCCTTAGTTTCCACTTTACTTTTTTGTTCATATTTGTTCAGTTCCGTCAGATAAGTTTTATTTTTATCTATATGCATTGTCTTGCTCCCAAAGTCACTGAAGTCATTAAAGTCAGACCTGTGATGTCTGCTGCCTTTACTGACACATTGGAATTTAAACAGGAGAATTCTAGAATTAAAAACCTGGAGTTCTCACTGCTTGAGCTAAATCAGCAAAATCTCTCTACTCCTCATAATTATCCATCATGCAGCTAGCCCCAGAAGAATCTCGACTGGACTGTATTTAAATGGCATTATGAATCTGTAAGATGAATTCTTCAGTTCTCATCGAACATGCCAAGTACAAATGTTCTGCTTCAAAACATGACCAAAGACCCATTGTGTATATCAGATTATGCACAGCATGTTGCTTCTATGAAGTGCAGAATTTCCAAGGAATGTAAGAAAATTAATTCTACTCTGTGTTATTCAACTTTCTTTGCACCTTTCTCTTTAGTATCTGAATGTAGCRCTGCAACAAAATCAAACTATCAGCTTAGTGCTTAATGTTCTGGTTGCTATTGCCTGACCATTTCAGAGTGGAGTGAAGCACAGTATCAGTTTCTTAGCTTAAAATAGCTTTATTTTTCTGAACTTATCTAATAGAGACAGGTTAATAAATTGCAGCATTCATAATTTGATACATTTTTGGCCCTGTTTCCGTTTACAAACTGTCCATTAACAGACCTTGAAATCTGTGAACAAATACATTATCTACCATTATACGCAAGTTTCTCAGATGAGCAATTTCTGATCTTCAGATTGCTCAGGCAGTTGCTTAGAAACATTTTTCTGTATTAGTTACACAAGTCATGTGGTATTATTTTTCTTTTCAGATTGGATGGCTTCTTTGAATAAGCAACAGAGCATGAAATGCAAATTTCATGATATAAAATTCAAAACTTGCTTTTGGCAAGGATTTGATTTATTACATTTACAGCACAAGATGAAAACAAAAAGGTTATCTCTGATCTGAATGACTTGACAGGGGAAGTAATGCCTGTGTCACTTGGAAAACTAGTGGCATAAATTGCAAAAACAAACAAACAAAAAATTAAAAAAAAAAAAAAAAGTAATTGCATGGAATCAGTGGAGAGTGTGGCCTAGGGAGCTTATTTGGCTGAAAAGATCATTCACAGAAACATGAAGACGACACAGAACAGGATAGAAGTTTGGAATAGTCTTGCTATGGAATGAAATGGAACCTGTGCTATAATTCATTTTACTAGTTATCTACATAGAAATTATGGGTTTCTCTTCTATTGATTAGTACTTTCTTAGATTAAAGCATAGGTATTTAGGTCAGAAAAAAATCATGGAGATTCAAGTAAATTATTATTTGCCTTTTTCAGAGTTTTGAGTAAGCGAAGAAAGAGAAGCAAGTAGTCTTGTTCATATTGATAGTAACAGCCAGGTCTCATTCAATAAGGTTGAAAAAAGTATTCACTAGTATTTCATTGTAGATTATATAGAAATACAGTAGAATCTTTTTTTCCTGCTGACGCTATCAGCATGAGAAACATTGAAACTCACACCTTTTTGCTTCTTTTAACTTTGTAAAAGAACCACTTGTATTTGCCTAAGTGTTTCTCCACTGATAGTAATGATTTTTCTTTTCTATTGGATGCAACGATTTATAACAGCAAAATCATTGGTTCAAAACTAAATATAGAATTTTACTAGCAGAGGCTGCTTCTTTCAGTTGAAGAGAACCAAATATGGTAAAACTATGTTACTGAGCACACTCCCAGAGTGTGATCCAGACTACTTCTACAAACTATGAAGCCTACATTCAAAATACAGCCAAAGTCATGAAGACCAAACCAAACAAACCCTGAAGGAGGAAATACTGCTAAAACAATGGAGAGAAACCTAGAAAACAGTAGTAATTCTTTTTTTTCCCCAGTAAATATTTAAACCCAGGCTGCAAGGACCGGTGGACAGTAAAACCTTTTGCAAAGAAAATAACATATCTGAGTTCTTGCTGAAYTGTAACACCATGTTGGAATATAAAGGTATTGGGTCTGATTTTTAGTGACACTTGTGATAGCCGACAGAGATACATCTCATCCCACTACTAATTAGGTAAACTCTCTAACTTTCCTGGTTCTCCCTTTCAAGCCAGCAGCTCTGCTAGAAACTAATGCCAGTGGGTCCCAAATGACAGCAAGTGTGCCTAGCAGCTGAAGTCTGACATCAGTGCAAAATATTTGTGCCACCCGTGATTTAAAACAGGCTTAGTTTTGGGTGGACTATGACTAACCCATGATTAAGATCAAATCCTTCTGCTAGCAGAAACAGCATTGAGTGAATGTGAAATATGTATACACAGTCCTTGCTTACTGTTTAACGGCCTATCTCATAAATCCTAGTAAAGGCACTCCACAAAAACAGCCAAAAGTAGTGTCACACTGTGAGCACTTCTCTCAATATTCAGCCAAATGCCAAAGTGTTATTAATGAAGTATTAAAACACTGAATATGAATTTGATTAGAAAACAAAGGTATACATTTTGATTTTAGCAAAAACAAAGTCTTCAATAACCCCAAATTTCTCCACTGCATACTTTCAATGTTTGTATAAAAACTTACACATTTCTTAAATACCAAAGAATCACTTTTTTTTCCTCCCTCCTTTCTCTAACATGCGTCTCAGTCAGATCACGCTCATCCATTTTCAATAGTACATTGCTCCCTTCATAGCTGCATACAGAAACTTGGTTAAGGAATATGAGCTTATAAATTGCCATCCTTTGCCTGTCTTTTAAATAAGGCAGGAAAAAAAAAAAAAAAAAAAAGAAAAGAACCAACATTCTGAGCTAAGATTAAAAGCTGCATTCATATTAAAGAATGGTGTCTTTTTACCATTGAAACTGAAGCTGTAGATTATTCTCTGCTGATAAACTACTACAGTGGGCAAAGAACTTTCTCATAATGAACACTGCTGTAAAACAATTTATCTACAAGAAAGGAAACAAGTTTGCATAATCCATTTATGGTTGATTCAGCTTTAGAGGAATTTGTTATATAAATATATCTCGCCCTGGGGAATTGTTTTGCCAAAATAACTAATGAAAGTGTTTGAGCAACTTAACACTGATAATTAATAGGATTTTTCACTATCACAGTGGACAGTGACATCTTCCCATGTACATTAACCGTTTCACCAGTGAAGAGACAAAAACTTGGCAGACTCCAAGAGCCAAATACATCAGAAAGTGGAAAATGAATTAACTTAGCACTTGCAAAAATGCTAAGTAGGTGACATGTTTTAACTGATCATCAAAAGGTGTTTTATAGTACTTTCTTAAAAAACATTCCATAGCTCAGTAATTATCACTTTAAAAATCTTAATTAATAGTTCATCAATTGTTCAACTGACATTTCTAATAGTCTGCTATCATGCTGGAATGTTTGACTAAACATAATCAAGTACCATTATGTTGTTATACACTTTGCTAGCAATCACAAGTTATGTTTTAAGTTTAGGTGTCAATATTAAATCTTCAAGAAGGATTACCACAGGTAGCACTTCCACAGTCTCATCAATAATGCCTTGCCAACTACAATTCTGTAGAGACTTAAAATTTACAGTGAACCTTACCTGCTTTTGTGGTCACATAATTATTTTTATTATGCTTTGTGGCAATGTTGGCTGCCAAAAAAGGTTGTCCTAAAATCCCAGTGTGACAAAAATCAATTTTCAGATGCAAATGAGGGTGCCATAGATGACATTTTTCATACCCAATAAATTGCCTGTCTGTGGCTTTGAACTAATGGACACATAAACAAGAGAGATTGGTGCCAAGGTATTGCATTATAATCTTAGCAAAGTTTTATGAGACTCATGCTGCAGGCTGCTAAGAGAAACTAAAACAGAGGGAGGGGACATGAACAATTTGAGGAAACCTGTAAGAATAGATATAGCTTTGGAGTGGTTTTTTTTTTGTTTGGTGTTTTTTTGGGTTGTGTGGTTGTTTTTTTTTTTTCCTTCTC
The DNA here is from genome assembly GCA_035582835.1 of Phoebastria nigripes. NCBI lineage: Eukaryota > Metazoa > Chordata > Aves > Procellariiformes > Diomedeidae > Phoebastria > Phoebastria nigripes. The sequence goes on from JAYKAV010000667.1 coordinate 4,892,299, forward strand.
ATTCCTTTCCTTTATTTTTTTCTGAGCTCCGATTTCCTATCTATCTACTTCCCCCCCCCCCCTTTTTTTTTTATTTTAGTGCTCTTCATGACCCCTTCTGTCTGTCACAACTTTTACCTCATTATTATTCTCCACCTCTCCTCTTCTCGGTCCCTTACCTGTCTTCCCAGTTTCTCTCCTACAAAATTTGTACAAACAGGATTCCTTCCCGTTATTCTTTTTTAATTCTGGCAACACTGTTTCCATTTATTTCCACCTCCTTGAGGTGATAGGTATTCCCTGGCAGGGAAATTATTCAAAGCCACCCCACTGTAGCTGACTGCAAAAAAAGTGTGAAGAGCCACTAAGGAAGACCTTGAAACTTTGGCACATACTTGTAAAGCAAGATATCCAGAGGACAGCATGAAAAAATAGTTTATCAATGCTATCAAGAATCTTTACAGCAGTTAAGTACAGGGAAGAGCTCAGATTAAAGCTGCTGATCTGAACATCTGGGTAAGGAAGCAGAACCAGCAGGTAGGTATCTCAGTGACGTCTCACCGAAGTCTCAGGGAGCCATGTCCCTCTTCAGGCACCAGGTGCACATGAGACTTCAGTTTAAGTCTGCAGTTTCAGACTACCTTGTTTACTACACAGATACAGGGATTACAACCAGATCACTCTCAGACAGGTCCTCCCCCCCCCTTTTCTTTTTCTCTGAATCACAAGCACTTCAGTTTTTGTATTAAATAATGAAGGGATATAGATTAGTTCTGTGTTACTAAACCTGTGTACTTACACCACAAATACATTTAAACTTTCCAAGAAAATACAAGAAATACACTGAAACTAGCATTACCTTTAAAAACAACAAAGGCTTTAAGTGGCCCCACTGCTCATGGGGTAGTTTTTGAAGTGGATATGGCTACACTTCAAAAACATGAGGAGGTCTGCATTTGCACAAAACAAATAGCAGGGGTTTTATAGGCTTGTCTGAAGCTTATCTTGAATAATCACAAACTTCTTGAGCCTGCAAATTTAGGTTAGAAGTCCTGAGAGATATTTACTCTTGCAATACAAATAGAAGCATGATAAAAAACAATATTTTTATGCTATGTTGATAACATTGTTTCCAACTATAGCTGAAATGAAAGATACGATTACATAATAGCTTTTCCAACCTCTTCAAGASATTTAAGTAAAGTTCAAATCTTAAGCTTTTGAAACTTTACTCTTGAAATAAAGATCAATCTTTCTGTGATTTCACATTTTTCTCATGTTAGGAAAATATGAACAGTACTAAAACGACAAAGAACTGAATCCCGTGTCAGACTTAGCCCCATACATATCCAGTTGCGAGACTGGGATAATAATTTGGGGAAAAAAATTTTAAAAATACCCTTTTCAACCTCTCATCCTGGCATCCTCGATAAATAATATTATTGCTGTTGGTGCTCCTTAGTTGTGTTTTGAGTTCTGTTTGTTTTGGGGTAGGAGGGAGAAAAAGGTATTTTCTTCTGCTGCACATCTAGCTCCCTCCTCCCAAAAAATCAGAGCTCCCTCTAAAGTCAATAAACCAGTGCACCTTGACTTTGCCTGTCAGCATCATCAGTGCGACAGGGAAGCAGAACAGGCTTCTAATACTGTGCACGCATAGCTTCAAAAATACAGTTTTAAACTTCTGTTTATGCCGCTTGTCTGGTTGGCCAAATACCACTAGTGTATTCCTCAGAGGCAACAGTTTATTCCCATTGCCAGAGCAACGCCTGGCAAGGCGTGCATATGGAATTCAGGGCAGCGTGCCACAACCATCTCCACCCTGTTCTTCTGAAAAGAGAAATTATGAGGGAAAGTATGAAACATACTGTTCCCTGCCTTTTAAGGTCAGCAAAGAAATTTACTTCACAAGCTAGCTAATATACACAGCTTCTCTTTCTTCCATCACTCCACTTCTTCATGGTCTTGTAACCCGTGCAAACATTTGGAAAGCAAGCCTTTAATTCCAAAAGTGACTTTGGTGGCCAAATTCCCTGATCAGATTAACTATCTGCATCACTGCTGGTAATGCAGAAAGTGCCTGGCAGAACATTCCCAGGTGGTGGAGAATTACCTTCTAGTAAATCTACACCACAGAAGAGTACCATGGTCTCTTCATCCTCTACAAGCACAGCAAGTACGTCAGGGTTGCACACACTATAGATTGGCGTCGGTTAATGTAGAGCTCAACTTTACCCTGTTYTATAGTTCTTCCTTTCTGGAAGCAGCTTCAAGTTGTATGGACAAAAAACCTACCCATAAGACTCAGAAATAGACCCTAGGATTTTCAGCTTTTTCTGATGCTGAACCAGATTTGACCAGATCATAACTCCCAGCAGCAGAAAATACCAGCCAAAAGATCAATTGCATCAGATTCACCAGCTTATCTTTGTTAAACAACAGCAAAACAGAAATTGGAATAATATATATATATAAAAACCATCCAAAATACAAAGGAAAAACTTCTTAGAGACCACATATGTTTGTTGACAGTATATCAGGGGCAAGATTTACAAACAAGTTTAGTGAAAAATCCACTGAGAAGTAGTTCTACAGTCCTGATCTCCACTACTACTGTCCAAAGCTATTAATTTATATAAGAAGTTAATTTAAAAATAGAAGATATAACGCAGCGTAGTTTTATGAACGCTTACTAAATGTAGAGCCCTAGGGCTCAGTATACTTTCATTTTAAGTAATTGTATTCCTCATGTAAATATTAAAGACTTAAACATACTGGGATAAATGAATTTAGACTTACTAAAAGGTTTCTATAAATAGCCCCCTATTATATCACTTCTCCAGATAGGCTGCTTTGTTGACAGTTATTGTAAGAACAGAGCATTCCAGTTTCCCTGTAGTGAACATGAAACAGTCACCTAAGGAAAACCTTTCATAATTAGAACAAGGCAAGTACTAAACCTATCCCTTGGCTTATCTATGCATTTGTAGCTGGAGTTCATTAACTTGTCAGCACCGATTCCTTTTGAATAGGAAAGTGAAATGAAAAAAATGACGTGCAAATCAATATCAACTGTTAAGTCATGTTCTCATTTAGCGCAGTGTCAGATATGAAATATTGAGAATTAAAAAGAAACTTTCTGGTGGAAAAACATGCTTAGTATGCCATTTTTTTTTATAAGAGAATTACTACAGTGAATTAAGCTAGTTGTCATCCTATGATAAAAGTTACAGCATGTTAAAAGTTAAAGAATCATAGAATCATTAAGGTTGGAAAAGACCTCTAAGATCATCAAGTCCAACCGTCAACCCAACACCAYCATGCCCACTAAACCATGTCCCTAAGCGCCTCATCTACACGTCTTTTAAATACTTCCAGGGATGGTGACTCCACCACTTCCCTGGGCAGCCTGTTCCAATGTTTAACCACTCCTTCAGGAAAGAAATTTTTCCTAATGTCCAATCTAAACCTCCCCTGGCGCAACTTGAGGCCATTTCCTCTCGTCCTATCGCTAGTTGCTTGGCAGAAGAGACCAACACCCACCTCGCTCCAACCTCCTTTCAGGTAGTTGTAGAGGGTGATAAGGTCTCCCCTGAGCCTCCTCTTCTCCAGACTAAACAGTCCCAGTTCCCTCAGCCGCTCCTCATAAGACTTGTTCTCCAGACCCTTCACCAGCTTCGTTGCCCTTCTTTGGACATGCTCCAGCACCTCAATGTCCTTCTCGTAGTGAGGGGCCCAAAACTGAACACAGTATTCGAGRTGSGGCCTCACCAGTGCCAAGTACAGGGGGACAATCACTTCCCTACTCCTGCTGGCCACACTATTTCTGGTACAGGCCAGGATGCCATTGGCCTTCTTGGCCACCTGGGCACACTGCCGGCTCATATTCAGCCGGCTGTCGACCAGCACCCCCAGGTCCTTTTCCGACAGGCAGCTTTCCAGCCACTCTTCCCCCAGCCTGTAGCGTTGCATGGGGTTGTTGTGGCCAAAGTGCAGGACCTGGCACTCGGCCTTATTGAATCTCATGCAGTTGGCCTCAGCCCATCGATCCATCCTGTCCAGGTCCCTCTGCAGAGCCTTCCTACTCTCCAGCAGATCAACACTCCCGCCCAACTTGGTGTTGTCTGCAAACTTACTGAGGGAGCACTCAATCCCCTCATCCAGATCATTGATAAAGATCTTGAACAAGACCGGCCCCAAAACGGAGCCCTGGGGGACACCGCTCGTGACTGGCCGCCAACTGGATTTAACTCCGTTCACCACAACTCTCTGGGCCTGGCTGTCCAGCCAGTTTTTTACCCAACGAAGAGTACACTTGTCTGGGCCATGAGCCGCCAGCTTCTCTAGGAGAATGCTGTGGGAGACAGTGTCGAAGGCTTTACTGAAGTCCAGGTAGACCACATCCACAGCCTTTCCCTCATCCACTAGGCGGGTCACCTGGTCATAGAAGGAGATCAGGTTGGTCAAGCAGGACCTGCCTTTCACGAACCCGTGCTGGCCAGGCCCGATCCACTGGTTGTCCCGCACATGGGTTGTGAGAGCCCTCAAGATGAACTGCTCCATAATCTTCCCCAGCACCGAGGTCAGGCTGACAGACCTGTAGTCCCCCAGATCCTCCTTCCGGCCCTTCTTGTAGATGGGCATCACATTGGCAAGCCTCCAGTCGTTAACCAGGACTGCTGATAAATGATGGAGAGTGGCTTGGCAAGCTCCTCTGCCAGCTCCCTCAGCACTCTCRGGTGGATCCCATCCGGCCCCATRGACTTGTGAGCGTCCAGGTGGCGTAGCAGGTCGTTCACTGCTTCCTCTTGGATTATGGGGGGGTTTATCCTGCTCGCCATCCCCATCTTCCAGCTCAGGGGGCCTGAATACCCTGAGGGTGACTGGCCTGACTATTAAAGACTGAGGCAAAGAAGGCATTAAGTACCTCAGCCTTTTCCTCATCCTTGGTGGCAATATTCCCCCCCACATCCAATAAAGGATGGAGGTTCTCCTTGGCTCTCTTTTTGTCATTAATATATTTGTAAAAACATTTTCTGTTGTCTCTAACGACAGCGGCCAGATTGCGTTCTAGCTGGGCTTTTGCCTTTCTGATTTTAGAAGATCTTCTAAACCCTGTTTTTATTTTCAGGTATTTTAAAAAATGATATTAAGCTTAATAAATGGGAGAAGCATTTAAAAATATATAATTCATGCTCATTAGTTGGCACAAAAGCTGTGTAGCACATCCATATATATCTAGAGAGAGATCTGCTAAAAGAACTTCCACATAACTCAGCATTACACTGCAAGTCCACAGGCATATTTTTGGAAAATACATTTCACACATGTAAATCACGCTATTATCAGAAGGGACTACAAATTAGTCTTCATGGACATATGAAATGATAATAATGGGGTGTCAAAGGCCAGAGGAAATTTCTTGGAGATGAGCATAACGTAAAGGCAAAGATCTGTTTGTATATCCTGATATATACTGAATTGCGTATTACCTTTCTAGAGAGAAACAAAGTCAGCAAGCTCTACCTGGTAAACTGCAAGCCACATGAAGTCCTCCAAGAAGCCACTGCGTGTGTCCCTTGAAGTTGAGCTCAAATGTAACCCACCAAGTAGATGGCTTGGAATAGAGTTAAATCAAACRACCAAGTGTAACAACCTTAATTTCAAAATTGCTAGGTCTCCACCAGCAGAAGGTAAAAGGTCCCTATTACCGTGTGTCTGAATACCTTACCTTTAATATACTTACAGAGTACCTCCAATTTTATACACAGAAATCTGAGGCAGAGAGGTATAAAATTGGAGATTGTCAGTATTATAACACTTTTTCTTTTTGTTCAACCTCTGTTTTGTCTGGAAGCTCTTTGAGCAGATGCTATCTTTTGCTACAGGTATGAACAAGGTCTCAAAAGCCACAATCTTTGTCAGTGCTTCTATACTACCTACAGTAAAATGAAGGAGAAATAATGCAAATACAAAATGTTTTTGCTCTCTCCCTTGATTCTTCTAAACACATGCCCTTACAACTGGAAACCAGAGCATTATCTTCCTATCATCTAGAGTCAAGATTAATTTCCCTCACCTTATTTTCTCATTTTATAGTTTTAAAGACTGAGTCTTAATCAAGTCACTTATCTAATTCACAATTGTTCTGAAACACATTTTCAATTAATAAAGTGATCCTAAATACAGCCTAATGCACTGAGCGCCAACTAAAAGAAAAGACACAATAATTACCAGCAGTGACAAGGAATTGGGAAAGCCATTAAACAAAACCAAAATAATTTCTCCCGCCCCAACCACCTAACTATCCCATGTTTTTGTACCACTAGAAGATACAGTAAACCAGCTACTTTTCTGTTTAGTAGACAAATATTAAAGGAACTCTTTCCCTTTTATACTTCTAATATATTTCCCATATTTTTCCTCTAATTGAATTAAATATGACATGTTAAAGCAGGAAACATTTCCATTTGGGATACAGATGATTGAACTTTTCTGCCAGATGTTAAATTTATTAAACATCATAGGACTGAACAGAATCTGCCTTATGGTATTTACAAATTTCAGATATAATTTTAAAGTAATTATAGTCAATAAACAAAATCTGTGATTAAAAGCCACTGAATAAGCATGAAACTTCTGAGATCCTCTAAAGAGCTACTTGATCAAAAAAGCATTAATTTTGCAGGGATTCAGCTGAAGGCACAAACGACATTTAAAATAACTGAAGATTTTTTTTTTTTTCCCTATTTCATAGACACAAAATATAACTGGCATACTGTGACTGCCCACTAGCATTATGCACAATTAATATTATATATATCAACTTGATGTTAATAGTATCCAATAGAAAGGACTATACCATATGATAGTCCCACTAATACATTCAGTTTTCCTGGCAATTAAACAACATGGAAGCACTAACAATTAACATCAAGGTCACTCTCAAATAAATTTTGATTTGGACACTCCTTATAGCAGGTTTATGAGTAGATTCAAAGCTGATTAAAGTCGGCGGAACAACTCCTGTTGACTTAATGGAGATTGCATTTGGTGTACTGCTTTCTGTGTTTTCCTATGACAGATTAATTACACGGTTTTGTGAATAATCATGCCTAAAATCAACCATGTAACATAAAGCTTCAAGCCTTACCTCACCTATACATGTAACTTTGTCAGCAATGAGTTTGAGTGTTATAGATGTGAGCCAAATTCAGAGTCAAATCTTCCCCAACTTTGACTTTTAAACTGACGTTTTAACATCCCCTCCCCTTACCTCCACCTTAATTCCTGATTTGAGGGTCAATATGAAGCATGACAGACTTTTCTGACTTTAATGACCTTATCAGCTTCAAAAGGATGGTTGTTGGGAGTAGGGGGAAGAAAGCGAAGCGCATAAAGACAACACAATACAGTGGCACAGAGAAAATAAAGTTGTCTGCAGATAAAGTCAGAAAGTTACTTAACCTGCCCTGCACAGCTACATAAGCATTTGAGGACACATAGTTTGAACTATCCATAGTTCTTTGAACATAGATGGGAGAAATCTTCGCCCTTCACTAATTCACATGGCAATAGAATAACCAAAAAGGACAGGAAATGGGTTGAACTTTGCATCATATTAAGTTGATCCACAGAAGAGCTGACAATTTTTCCCTTGACCTGCTGCTGAAACAATTCACCTCTGCTGAAAACCAAAAGAGGGGCAAACAAATAAAAAATGCTCAGCATCAAATTGCAGGCGTTATTGAAACAGTGGATAGAACAGCCAATTGTATCAATTTTAAGATTATGATTTTAATTAAGTAGCAGGAACATGACTTTGTTGAAAAATTGTCACATATTTTTCCTCTTTTTTATTAAAAAAACCCAACCTATACATATTCCTATATTATGTTTATCAACACAAAACTACAATGCATGCATTGAAAAGAACATGTTTTAAAGTCTCTCTTGCAAGATATCCCACACTAATATATTAGTAATGTTTCTATGGACATAGCTAGAAATTTAATACACGTGAACGGTTCCAATAAACCTCTCGGTATGGAGGTTTAGTTTCTGATACCATTAATGACAGTAAATGAATGAGTCTATAACTGATGAGATGTCTGTTGACTGAGCCAGTACCAAAACAAATAATGAAATTCCCATTTCCTGAATCAGGAATTCAGTCTAAGTGTTTTTATTTCTAGCAGGTAATTCTGCTGCAAAGGGCTGGTAGGATTAATGCACACCAAATCAAATACAGAATACTACTGTAATAATCATCTTAATCTAAGGCATGAGCATATAGTTTGCAGCAAGAACAGCAATAAGAACAGAAGATCTAGTCTGAATATTCTTGCTGCCAGATGCTGCCACGCTGGAGCACAATGACTGAGTACACCTGGTCCTGCCAGGGGTTTTGTCTACCAACACAGTCTTTCAGCAGTCATGAATTTCCTATCAAACAGAAGTGGTTGACTTTTTATTTCATCTTCAGGGAAAAGAAAATGTCACAGGTATGAGAATATTCTTCCTGCGCAGAGAAGAAACTGCAAAATGTAGTATTCATCAGCCAATCAGGAATTTTGAATTTACTGGAATTTTTGTTAGTGAGTCCAGCAATATCCAAATCAAAATGATACGCCTCATGAGAGCACTCAAGTGCCCTATTTCATAGGGGCTGACATGCTATTTTATCACCACACTGCTGTGCTTGAAGGAAACCCTCTGCATTTTGATGCAGCCTTTTAAACTATTAATAGTGCAAACATGAACAGATTTCTTACTAGCATTTCTTTTTTGGGAAGGTCAAAAAAGTCAGGTGATGCTAATGTGCACTAACGTCAGTGCATGTATAAAGTCTTCAGCATCTCCTAGGATAGTCCAGTACTTCACAGGATCATACCCTTGAAATCCCTATATAAAAAATTTCTATGTCGATATCTGAGAACAAAAGTTTGGTACGGTCTTCCAGATTTTAAAACACTTGTACTGTCACATTTCTTCCAGGTGGTTAGAGGATAAATCTTTATACAGCACAAAGAGCAAAAAAAAACCCCACAAACATTCAACGTGTTAACATATAGGATCAAATGGGATCTAGGAGAATTAAAAAGAAAGAAAGTGCATTTTTTAAATTTTTTTAATAGCTCATAGATTATCATCATTAAGTCTGCAAAGTGTACAAATCTTCATCTGATGGATGTACTTTGCATGCTTGTTCTAGTAACTCTGAAAAGACATTGGGCAAACACCAGTAGGACATGAAAATGCTTAACTCTGTGTTGTTTCTTACTAGCAAAGTCCTTAAAGCTCCAGAAAATATTGTCATTTATACATTTATACTCATATGAGATATGAGTAATCTGAAGACAAAGTTCACACACACACAMAAAAAAAGACTCCAGTTCTCCATTTGTGAATACACAGGTCATGTCACAACATGCTTGACAGAGACCATTTTAAAAAAAACCCCAAACAGTTCATCGATACAGCCTTGACATTAACTGTAGAACAGAGTATTTGGCAACATAAAATATTCAGTAGTTCTCCAGTGTGATTAGTACCATTATAGAGACAAATGTACTTTAAATAAAGTTAAGCRTTTAACCCATTTCTGATTGATGATGCAAAAAAGGACCCTCTTAATCAGTAGAAGCTACAGTATTGCACTAAGATCATACAATTTAGTCCATAAGAAAGCCGGTACACCAAGAGCTAGATCCAGCTCTCATTTTAAAAGGATTATAGTCTATTCCTTATCTTAAAACGCTGCACATACTAGATCCATGATTCATTTATCTCAAAACCACAAGGTAATTCTAGAGATAGAGAAGAAACAAAAGACAAAATGATTTCAAGATRATTTCCTGCTGAGTTCAAACATATGCCAAATGGTTCAACAAGTATTGAACACCATCAACCACAAGGGTGTTTGCTGACTTTCAGGTAAATTAAAGTGTATCTGTTCACAGTAGTTTGAACAGTTGCTGACTAAATGACTTTCTGTTGCTAGAGCTTGAATCAAACCAGTTACCAGAACAATTACTAAAAATATTTTAACAAATCTATTGCTACTCACCAGGAAACTTCTTGTTTACTGCTATGCACCAAACTACAGTCATAGTGAGGTTGTTAAGAAACTATAGGCAAAATTCTGTCTCTCCTTTCCTGCTAGTACATCTGCTTGCCAGTTACCTTAAACAAGAATCTTTCTTTTCCATAGTAATGAAGGATACTGAGGAATTTTAGTGGTACTGAAAGTATTAGCAGCGGCCAATTACTGCACATAGCAGGACTACTGGCCAGTTCAAATCGACCTGCTGCCCCTCCACTCTCTTCCTGTGTAATCACTATCCCTAGGTGCCCTCTCAGTAAGAGATATATAAACAACTAGTAAAACTATTTTTTCTAAGATGGATCAACTGCTTAATGCAAAGGTTATACAGTTTGATTTGGTGGTGAACTAAGAAGTGAGGAGCTGGATGATTAATAACTCCAAGATGACTGTAAATATTAGCAGAGTTGTTTATTATGGAGATACCAAATTATATTAAGCTTTAACTCTGTCATTCTTATGCTGAATGTGTCTTCAACTTGACAAGTTATTCTAGGTACTTAAGAAAACTAGCTGTAAAATAAGATGCAAAGGAAAACTCTTAAAAGCAACAGAATTGTGATGATCAACAAATAAGGAATTTTAGGTCCAGAAAGAGCCATCTGTCCTTGCAGTGGCAGAATCAATTCTTGGGGGAGGACAAATGTAGATTTTTATCCTGTGATGCTCCATTAAATGCTTAAGATGTGTGCTGAGATAGGTGTTACTATAATAACCATAATAAATGTTCCTTCAGGTTTGTGAAAACCAGCATGGAACTATTGGGGCAATCATTAGGGATGATTATTGATGTCTCTGATGGAGAGAAATGACTAAACTCTTACTCAGGAAATCATCTTTTCATGTGAATAATTTCTCCTATTACGTCTCTCTCTCAAATCTACCCTGTTTCTGGAAGCTGATGGAAAAGCTTATAGTGGGAAAACACCAGCAATATTTTGTGCCTCTGACACAAAAAAAGAACCTTGAGTTTAGTTTTGAACACAACTTAGTTTGAGCTTCTCTTGGAATTGTCTCTGTTCCTTAATAAATCTGAGGTATCACTGGTGAAACTGCGGTAGCTGTCATACATTGACTGCATCATTCCTGCATGCTAGATGAGAGAACAATCATGGAAGAAATTCTGTGCCAGAAGTCTCACAGGTTCTTCTGGTTTCCGTAACATCTCTTGTTCATTATGGATTTGAGGACATTAGGGATGTCATGGCAATTTTAATATCATATAGAAATCACCATGTCCTTTTCCCAAACCCCTTATTTAAAAATGACTCTGTTCTTACCCTGATGTGAAAAAGTATTATGAAATAAGTATCAACAATAAAGATATCTATGCAAATACCTCTTTTTACAGATATATGTATATAGACACGCATACACACATATTCTTTCTCTGTGTACTTAGTACTTACACTTTAAGGATCTTACAGGATGAAAGCCACTTTATAAATGAAAGATACTACATATCCTAAGAGACTTCTACTTATCCTTTATGATCTTGCTTAATGTTCTACTAAATCATGCTTAGCCTGTTGCTTTCCCACTTATATCCTCATTTACTACAATGAATTTTAAATTTAAACCTTTTCCAAATGGTTCCTTTAAATGTTCCCCACACCTCTGGCACAATTTTCCACACAACTCCATCAGTCTCTGGAGATTAACACATAGGATTGGCATAGTTTTCTCTGTATCATCAGAATACTTTCAGGCTGGACTCAGAACAATAACAACTTGAAAAAAAATTATATGTCAATGCATGATGGTTTATTACTCATCCACAAAATTCAGTGGATTTTTTTTTTTTTTTTAATGGATAAAGGACAGTTAGCATCCTAGATCATAAAAAGAAGCTAATTCAATTCAAAATGTCTTCACACAACTTATCTGCCATTCAAACTCTCATAAAAATGTTTTAGGGGCAAAAGGTAAATAGGTATTTTCTTGGCACTCTGTGCCAGGGTGAATTTTAGTTCAGATAAAAGACTTCAGCAATCTTTGAATGATCTCTCTCACTGAGATTTATGGGAGCTTTGCCATTAAGTCTTATGGATGAAGGATAAGACCTAAATGTGTTTTAGAAGAGAATAGAATAAAATTGGTTGCATTCCAGAACTGCATTTGGTTTTGAGCTTCGACTAAAACCTTAAGTTTACACCAGAAGCACACCAAGCAATAGTGAAAATGTCCTGTGGATGATACCTGTTACTGCAGGGAGAACTAACTGAGAAGTCTAAATGCAGTTCAGGGCTGAAAGGAATTATGGGTTTAGATGTTTTAATAAAATGTGTTAATTTAGAATATTTTGGCCTGTCATTTTTCATTAGTCTGTTAATAATTTGGAATAATTAACAAGGTTTGCATTTGTTTCAAAAATCATCTCATTTCACCTTTGAATCACCGTTAAACATATTCTATACTTGTCTTAGCTCTGCTTGCTACTGAAAAGCACAAAGTCCCTTTTCCAGGATAAATACATCCCTAGTTCACATAAAATCTGAATGTAGATTACTCATAGAGAAAAGCACTGAACATTCACAGAAGCTAACACCTTCTTGTTTCACAGTCAATTATTCATACTTCCAGTCTATAAGACCATTTTTCTCTCCTTAAATAACCAAGTACTTCTCATTTACATGCTGAAGTTGCGCACTGAGGGAAATAGAAGGAAAGCTAGCCCACACGTTTGATCTAAGCATTTATACATACAGTGAAGACACGCTTTGCCCAAAAAAGGAATGTTAAATTAATGAAAACCACCAGTAGCTCATGTTCTTTATAGTATTTACTCTGGTATTCAACACAATATGTAATTGTTGCTATGGCAACTGCCACATCTCTTGGCACCATAATAATTCTCAGATAAATGGACCTTTGTCAGAGCAAACTCCAAAGCCAGGGTATATGAAACCTCCATTTCTTTGGTGGTGGGAATCTGCAGAGTTAAGTTGGAAGTATAAATTCAGTCCAGGCCTGAGGGAGAAGCACAAGCCTATCAATAGAGGTGAGGCTCTGCTGCAGAGCTGAGTAAAAGAGGGAGCATGACTATATATGAAAAATCATAACCGCTGTGCACTGCCATGGGACTTGCAGGGTCACTCAGAAACAGTCCAGCAAAGAGGTACGGGAGTCACGTCTGTATGGCACTATCAGACAAAACTCCTGCTTCAAGGGTTTGATCTAAAGTCTGCTGGAATCTGATTATTTCAGCAGGTTCTGGATTAGGCTGAAGGATAAAAAGGGAAAGTAGGTGACTGGAATTTCTATAGAAAATAGCTTATTTCAGTAGTTAAGGAGATTTCTTATATAAAAGGAGCTCTTTGTTGTTTCCCCAACAGCAAGTGGTCTCCACAGACGATTTTTATAAAAATATAGTCAAAAAGGCAGCTAAAAGATACTACAGAATGACCCATTGATGAGAACAAGCTCTTGCTTTCACTGACATTAATTAAGATGTATTCTGTGAAACCTGCAATGTAGTATCGCAGACTTAAAAAAAAAAAAAAAAAATTAGAAATTGCATCCTTTCACTGGTGATTAAAGCAGGGAAAAGTCATTTACCAAAATACCATCAACACACAGGTATTAAATTCTAAAATCACTTATACCTCAGCTTTTTATGCATGAATTCCAAGTCAATAGGTGTTTGCAGTGTGATAACGAACAAAAGTAAAAGAAGTAATAACAAGTTAATCATTTAACGGCTAGTGGGAGAACTTTACTATGTTAAGCTTTCTGCCAAACTGAACGCAAAAGTGAGAAGATGAATTTTCTTTTGTTTGCTGTTTAAGAAAACCCATCTTTATATGCCTGAAAGACACCTTCATATCCAAAGCTCCACAGCTTTTCTGAAAGAAATGGTATTCTACATACTGTTTTAAGCGTATTGTAGATATTGATGTACCCCTGTGACTTACTCTTATTTTGTGCCTTAAAATTAAATGCAAAACATGGTATTTTATTTATGCAGTGCATTACTTTTTGCAGCAACTGCTGTATGCAAAATCTAATAATATGAAACTCTTCTAGCCTGTTTGTCAATATCTCATATGAGAGTCCATCTTCATGCTTTTGCACAGTCATTTTCAGCCTATTTGGAATTCTATTCTAAACTGAAAAAATGCTAATATACGTTAATGGGAACGATTGCTTGCTATATCAGAGAGGCTGATTCTTGATCTTATTTTCCAAATAAATTATTGAACTGCCAGATGACTAAACTCAACTATTCACTTCCTTGCATGAATATTTTTTCTGTGAGAGAATCCTGATTCATGATAAGATTATTGATCCTTTATCACCTGTTCTAAGGCAGAAGCCATACATGTAGGATTTAAGGCTCTAGGCACTTTTTATCTCATATCAATAAAATTTGCAATCTCTATCCTGCAGCAATAAAGCACAGAGTAAGACACAAACAAGAAATGCTAACGTTTAAATCCAAGGAGGTTAGTTTCATTATTTCTGTTTGATACTTTAGGAAATAGAGGCACAGGCGTAAAGCAACTTGCACAAACATATACATCCAGGCAGTGACTTAGTAGGAAACAGAATTCAGGGCTGCAAAGCGGCTAGGCAATTTTTCAGCCAGGCTGCCTCTCCTGTCCCTGCTATAATAAACATAGCAGGGTACTGATGCTGGGAAAAGCAATGGTTTGACAAAGGGAAAAGGAGAAGCAGCAAATCTGACTAGCCCCTAGCTGTTACAAAGTGGACTAGACAGAGTAGCAGGACTAGAGCCACTTCATTTCCTTCAATCTGAGCTACTGCTGGAGACAATTTTAAACCTTCTTTGTCTACAACATGCTGTCTCAGGGTGTGCTCCTCCCTCTTATCTCTTCTTTTCTTTCTCCTATTCCTTTTCCATCTAATGCCTGAAAAGTGTCCTGAGGGTTTGACAGTTTCTATTTAATCATTTCATCCCTCTGTATGGAAGACTGCTGAGCACCATACAGTGATGTTACTACCAACCTGGAATTTCTGAATATCTGCCTGCCCTCTTATCTGCTTTGGTGCCAGGCTCTTGATATCTCACTCCCCCCCAACCCCTCACCCTGTGTCTGTGATGCTGTAACAAATAAAAGTTCCAAATAACTCCCTTTGCTGCGGAAAAAAAAAAAAAGGCTGCATTTTGCCAACACACAAAAAAAGGCAGAGAAAGATTGTTTCCCAAGGTTTTCTTTTAGCTCCCAGTGTATTAAGGGTATATTCATTAAAAACAGGATTAGATTACAGAGGGCGAGAAGGACTAGCAGACAACCATTTTATTTAGCCTTAGAGGGGACAGTTCAATTCCCAGCTTGCTGCATTTTACAACTCACAATCTGTTATGAGACTACAAAAGATTGGCTATACTTTCTATCTTCCACAAAACCAGACTCTTTAAGTAAATAAATAAATCCACTAATGTCTGCTCAAATGCTCAGATGTGATGAAATTTCCAACTTTCGGTTGTCCTACTATTTCCATAAAACAAAGCAAGGACCAAGCATTGGATAAGACATAAGTTAAAAAAAATAATTATTGCCACTCATCGGCTCAGTCAGTTTGTTCCCAACTACAGTTTGCGAGTGATTTATTTTTCCATTAGGGATCTGAATCTTAGTGATTCTATGAATTATTCAGAATGAACCCAAAGTTCATTTTGGGAATCCTGGGTGAATCAAAACATTTCCATGTCTTTTTTTAATATCACCAAGCACTCAAGTCCTGACTGTGTGAAAGGTTATTAAGCAAACACTGGGCAAAGCAGAGCATGAGCACAGATGTGCATGCCTCACCAGCACTACCCCATGGTGAATGCAAGTGAACTTCATTTATTTCATTGAGCACTCTGATTGCTTGAGGGTACAAGTGTGTACACACACATAACTATTGAAAAGATGACACACTGTAATGTTACACCTTCCATAGGCCCATGGCAACTCTTCTGTGCACTCATATTCCACATGCCTCTCAAAAATGAGAGTAGCTTTTTTGTGAATACTCCCCTCTGTCAAGACAAACAGAAACCAATATACCTAGCCAAAACCATAGAAGGAAAGGGGCACTAACAGCAGGTTGTAGAAAGCAATCTAACTGTAATCTGATGTACAGACTTTTGCTCTCAATAGCATATATGCAGATCTGTAGGCAAAGACATTCATGGGTTTTAGGGCATTTTGCAGAAACATCCAGACAGCTGCAAAAGCAGCAGTGCTGTATCTGCTCTTCTGTCACTAGACCCTGCAAAAGATTCTGTGATCAGAGAGCAACAGCCAAGTTGGCTGATGATCTTGAGGAACCATCTATCTTCTCATATTGTAGTCGTGGCGACCCTTTGATAGAAAGCTGCAGGCTCTGCAGATCTAATATGCTTCTGGCAGAAGAATAAGAAAACATGTGCTTCAGACTCAAAAAGCAGAGTTAAATAGTAAGTGGTGTTCTAACAGCCGCTAACTATACTATGGCCATGAAGTTAGTTTAAGTTAATCACTTAGGACTGATCAGTGAGGCCAGCTGGAATCTTCCCACATCTTCAGCAGGAAAGAACCACACCCCTCCACCACTAGAATACCAAAAGCTTTTCTACGCACTCCAGATTTCACCTCCAAATATTTTCAATATTTGTCTAAAGTATGGCTGGTAGCAATCACAAAGTTTTAGGAACTATGCTATCTCTTCCCAGGCTCAGACTGCCAGTCAGCACATTAGAGATCATTGTTGTCAGTCATTTCCAAACATGTTGGGAATCTGCAATTAGAAACATTAACAGTGGGATTTCACAGATGTAGGTTACATGCTTTCAGAAAAGAAATGGCAGTTGCTGGCAGTGGGGAAATACTCAAGAACTACTTATCCCCTAATTAAACAAGGTACTGTACTCTAAGTACTGAATGCTAAGCAGTGCTCTAGCGTGTGCTCATCTTAACCCTACAGAATTATGCTGAATTACTAAGGCTCCATCTGAGCATTTCTTAGCCAAGACTCCTTGCATAAACAGATGGAGCAGTTCTGCTGTTTCCATGCTGACACATTCAGACTGTAAAAGTACAGGATTAAGTTCAAATTTATCATAAAATCACTTTAGATAGGACGCTGTAATCTTTATATCCTTCTCAAGTATGACAAACAGAAAGACAAGACTGACTGTGTTGTGCTTAAAATAGGCAATCAATAGCTGAAACAGTTGGTAAAAAACATTGATTTAACAGCTACAGAGTGCTGGCTGAGTCCAGAGTGGGACACCCAACCCCAAAGACCCTTATATTCCCTTGAAGAAGAGGATGATCCTCAGTAGATGGATTTCCCAGGACACATTAATGCATCATGTGGATGCATTAATCACCCAATGGCACTGCAGACACCAAGGATCACCATACTAAAAGGGTAATCTTCTAGTTATGAGCTGAATATCAAAATCCATAAAGAAGTGATGAATGCAGGTAGAGATGATGCTATGCTATTGCTTTGAGGAGTCACCTATGAGGGAAGACTGGCAAGTGGCAGAATATGCCAGATTTACACTGTTTTTCTTTCTCTGAAGCAACACAAAGTGGTTGGAACGGA
This sequence comes from Phoebastria nigripes, assembly GCA_035582835.1. Taxonomy (NCBI): domain Eukaryota; kingdom Metazoa; phylum Chordata; class Aves; order Procellariiformes; family Diomedeidae; genus Phoebastria; species Phoebastria nigripes. Next base: position 4,909,925 of record JAYKAV010000667.1, read on the forward strand.
ATCCAGGAGTGGGGCCAAATTAGACTTGGCTTTTGAATGTAGTCTGGTGATAGATTTCAACACTAGGCATTAATTAATATTGCTGGAACATTTTGAGGGGAGACTACCCAGAACCCGAATAGGACATAAAGAGAAAAGGTCACTGACAAAGTATGTCATAGTCAGTGCAAATGCACAATCTGTTAATTCCTACTCATGAGACAAGATTTCCCCAAATTGTAACTTCCATAGAGTATCTCCCCTCAAAGACATTGAACGGCTGCTTCTCTAAGAAAACCAGAATAAAACTTCAGAATATGATTCTCAGAGAGTCAGACCTTCACACATAAACCAATCCCCCGAAGTTTAACTCCAGACCTCCTGTCAGAGATATCTCAAACTCCCCTGTGGTTTTAGTAACTTCTAACTGGAGAATGAGAATCCCCATTCTGAAACTACTCCTAAGATTTCAAAACCTGGAATGAAAACAAAATCATTTGAACATTCTTGTGAATGCACCAGAAGGAGCATCCCTTGCTAGTTTGAGACACAAGACGGCCAAGTGCCCAGCTCCTGCAAGTGTAGTTTTCCTAGTCTGAATTTGGCAGTGTGTGGTCCTAAATCCACAGCTCCACCATGTAAGAGACTCTCTCAAGTATGACCTTGCTAAAATTTAACTTTGTGAAGAAACAGCATATTTAAATAAAATTAAATTCCATTTAAGTGTTCTGATCAGCTCTCTGCAGTTACACATTCTGGTACTTTCTCTCCCATTGGCAATCTATATTCACATTGCATGCTGCTTAAAGTGCAGATCAAAACCTTTCCTCAGCCATGGACTTTCAGAAGTTTGTTCAACCTTTCCCCTAAAGCTTTTTTTTTTTTTTTTTTTTTTAATGGAAGACTTAAGTTATACTAAGCTACTGTTGGAAATATAATGAGAATGCTGGCAGCTGAAAGTCTAAATACCAAAATAAGACAATATATCAGTCATTTTTATCATGGCTTCTTTATACTTTCTTGAAATTAGAGGTCTGTAAAGGTACCACGCTTAATTGTCTAGTGAGCCACTGTCTTGCCTGCCTCTCTCCTAAATGCCACAACACAGAAATGAAGGCTATCTCACATTTCCTTTTGTTGCTTTCATGGGTGTGAAGTAAACAATTCAATCAATTTGTGAAGCACTTTTTCCCCCATAGTATGAGGTTAGTATTATACTGAAATTCAGAAGTGGAAAAGAAAGGACACAGCATTCAGTGGACAGAGTGGAACAAAAATCACTAGTGCACAGAGACATACAAAGTGTAAATATGTGTTGCTATTTGCGTGAAGATGTTTATGTAGTTTAACACATAACAGTATCAGATAAGCAGACCTATATGAAAATTTAAATTCCACAGCATAGAATTCACTCCCACGTTCTTAGACCTGGAGCAAACATGAAGGTTCTGTAAATTCTAAATTACATGTTTAGACTATGATTTTCCATTTTCATTTATAGCCAAACTGTTGTTAACCAGCATAATGTACACCAGAAGAATCAGCCTATTTTGATACTTGAGCTCCTCCATTTGAATAAATTCTTTATGAATGTTTAGCATTTACACCTGAAGATGTAATTTATCATTCAAACCTAGAAAATTTGTATTTTAAGTTAAACTAAGTGCTAAAACATTACAGCAATATCTGACTTTGATCTCTCTGCTAACAGATTAAAACTGCTTACAGTCCTAGATGGCACATGTAAATATCTAGCAGCATCTCCGTGGCACTTTCTTCTAGTCCTTTGTATTTATCTTACCTTTAATGCACCATGTTTTTCATTTGCTCCAACAATCAAAATTTCTGCCATATCCTCAGCATGCTCAGACCGCGCGTGGACAAACAAGGCTCTGCCAGCTTCTGATATATTCTTTAGCGCAACTAAAGACCCGTCACGTTCCACCTTAAAGTCTGGGTTAGAAACTTCGAAGTTCAATTTGTTATTCCCCTTGCAGTCATCAAATTTCACTGGGGGGGGAAAAAAAGATAAAAGAAAAAACACAATTATAAGTATCCACTTTGGAACATAGACTTCAAACATTTTTATGTTATTGGCTTGTCTACAGATCTCAGGAAGAAGTACCTCCCGATCTAAAGGGAAAAACTTTCAAGAAGCTTTGTATTTGTATGACCATAATTCATAGGCAAATCTTATGAATATGCACTTTCAGAAGGATGAAGAGATTTTGACCACACTAATTGGGGAGATAGGAGATAAACTAAACACTTTGGACACGAATGTTCCGTGATCACTCAAATCAAATGCACAAAATGCACATCTAGTTCTACAAATTGGGCAGTAGCAGTAGAGACCTTGTTATCCTCCTCATCGTAATCTGGGATCTCTAAAGCCACTTCTGCTGGCCAAGTGGTTTGAGATATAAATCTTTATGCTTGGAATTGGTTGTTTACAGAATATTAAACTTTGTCTACTGCAGAAGCGTTACATAACAGAAAAAATCAAACTATAACTTTTCTTACTAACTACCAGGATTGTGATATAGCACATGAGCTGCACTACCAGTATAGCTAAGGATTATGAGAACTTTTAATTAAACAATAGCTGCCAATAATCCTGTTTCACTTTGCATGGAAGATCTTCTCTGCGGCTCCTTCCTCCTCACACTTTTCCCCTTCTCCAGCGTGAGTCCCCTCCACAGGCTGCAGCTTCCTTCAGGACATACCCAACCTGCTCCTGTGTGGGGCCCTCAAGGAGCTGCACGGAATCCCTGCTCCAGAGCCTGGAGCCCTTCCTCTCCCTCTTCTTCCTCCTCCTCCACCCCTGGGGTTCACACTGCTCGCTAACACTTTTTTCCCCTCACCCCTCACTCCCAGGCAGCATTTTGCCCCTTTCTTAAACACACTTCCACAGAGGCACCACCGGCGTCGCTGACGGGCTCAGCTGTGCCCTGCGGTGGGGCAGCTGCGGAACCGCCTGGAACCGCCTGGAACCGGCTCTGTCCAGCACGAGGCAGCCCCGCCTCGCCTCACAGAGGCCCTGCAGCCCCCGCTGCCAGCACCCGCACACCCCGTACATTGACAAAGGCATTAGGAGCCTGAGGTGGGATTTTGAAAGAACAAAGTTGTGATCCTGTGAGTTTGTGCCTGACTATCCTCTTACTGAGAAGAGTCCAAACTCTATAGTCACCACAGTCTCTTGCATATAAATGATCCCAGCTCCTGAAGGATCTGCTTCTGCACAAGTTTTAGGCTTGCTTACGTATTTTTAACTAAAAGCAGCTCCCATTTCCTCTGCTTTACTTGAGGGCAAGAGAACTATCCTTGGATTCACAGTGGGATAACAAACCAGAATTTCATCAGCTCATTTGCCATTTCATTGAATTTTGCTGACAGCAAGAGGGATTATAAATAAAAAAGAAACAAAAAGCTCTTTCCCCTCAGATACTCCAATCCCTCCAGACAAACCTATCTCGGTCTGTCATGTCGCAGACCCCTGCTTGCAAAGTCTTATACTGCAGTCGAAGCGGGGGGGGAACACAGAATATGGGAGCAGTAGCAGTTTAAAACAATTTCACAGTGCTCAGACTGCTGGTGTCCACGCTGCTCTCTGAGGCCAGGAGCCGCTTGCAGAAAGGCTCTTGTGCTCACAGTAGGATTTTGATGGAAGGCTCTCTGTTAGCAAGGCCTCCCTGGTGTAAAACCACCCGTTGCAATTTATGTTGGTGATATGACAGGCATTTTACCAGATTCATTGCAATCTCCTAAAGCTATCAACCCACAAAAAAGACAAAATTTTCCTGTCACCACAAATGTGGGAAGTTGAAATTCTCTATACTAATCACTGTATAGATTGCAGCCTTGATGAATTATGAGTAGATTCTCTTTCAACTTATTCTTTTCCTCCCTTTAAAAAAAACACCAAACAAAACCAAAAACAAAACAATGAAATAGGGTCTTAGGAAGGTACCTTGTTATATTGAATAAATATCTGCTTCTCATAGTCAAAACCTGCTGGTGATTAATAGCTTACAACTGGAAAAATTTGGCATCACTCTCTGAGAAGTTAATTACGTCAGGAGTAAAAAGTAAAAAAAAAATTAAAAGAAAAGCCTAACAAAACTATGATAAAGTAATCACTTAAAAACAAATGTCATAGTTCAGAGCTATAGCATTACCCAGCCAAACACTACAGGTCACACTCAGAAAGAGGCCACGCTGTGTGCTTCAAGAAGAGGGGAGAAGCTGGCTGGGAGTACACTTCTCCCACCTTGCTGCTCAGCATTCACAAACTTTGAGATTCCTGCATTGCTGCCATCTGCATGCATTGCAGAAATTCAAAGACCACATGCAGATTCAACACATGGAATCAGGAGAAGTACTTGGATCTATATTCCCTTGGAGTTATGAATTTGACACTTTTAGACATTTTATATTTTGCTCATCTATTGACCTTGCTTTATGAAACCCTGCAACTTTTTCCAACAAGGGCAGAAGCAGAGTTGTTCAAAAGTGGGAAGCTGTTTTCTTACCATATCTCATCCAAAAGCACTGATGCTTTCAATTCCCAATTCTACCACAGAAACAAGAGTATTCGACGAGGTTAATAGCAAGGAGAGGGAAAGAAAATGAAAAGGCTCTAAGAGAGAAATTAGAAGTGGGTGGAAGGAGATGAGGTGATCATAAGGATAGAGAACATTGAAGATTATTCGGACCAAGGGCCAGCAGAGATGAAACTGAAGCCAATTGTTAAGAGAGTTGAAGAGAACTGTAGCCTTAGATAAAATTCCTAGTCTGAAGTTGGGGGCAAATGTGAACTTTATCAGAATGATGATGTCTCCTGGACTGGGATGACCCATTGCATTCCCAGTCATTCTCATGATGCCCCTCACCGGGAACATTTGCTTCTTTAAACTCACATGGCTTCTGGGGAAAAGCCAATACAGATACCCAAAATTTACAGTACTCGAGCTGCCTGTACCAGGCTCCAGTAGGAGCTACATAGCCTATGGAGCTGGCCCTGGCACTGACCACACTTTCCTGCCCTGCCAGGCACTCAGGAGAGATCTGAAGAGTTTCAGCTTCATCAGCTTACTCAGATTTCCCACCTGTGGCACTACATCTATCTCTTAAACCTACACGTTGCTGATGCTCTAAAAAAGCATAGCCCGTTAAATATAGGGCAAATAGGATTTTTAGCTCTTACTCTCTGGTGAAGAAAACTTGCTTTGTACACAAAGCCCGTGTACAAATCTCTATGTAAAAACTATAAAGACTGATTAATTAATTACTCCTCATGGCCTCCAAGTACTAACTAGTATAGCAAGAAACCAGACAGGGTTTTGTGGATATCAGTTGGGGGAAGGTTCAGGCGGATATTGAAGAAAGCTTTCCAGCTAACCATTAAAAGAAGGTGCTGAGGACATGCTGAATACCTACCATTGCAGGGTTTTAACATGAGGTTAATCAAATACCAGCTTATCCAAAATCACTCAAGACCAATCTCAGTACCTGATCCTGCTTCAAGCCAAGAGGATGGACTAGGCAGCACCTTAAAGACTTTTCCACACACAAAAGTTTTAGATTCAATTAATTTCCCTGTCCTTTCAGGTCTACGTTAGGCCTATATATGTGGGGTTCATTCAAGAAAAGAAAAACTACAAAAATGCAGTGAACTAACCACTGTGTCTTACCACACAGCTTATTCATCTAGCTGAGTCCTGGACACTGAACTCTCTCCCAAGACTAAAGGAAATTTGGGCATGGGACTGACAACTTCTGAATACAAGATGAACAAGCACACGCAAGAAAACAGAGAACAGCTCAGACTGTTCCACTGAGAAGCTATCTAAATGATCAAAAGTGCCAGGTTTCAAGAAGAAGGTATGGATGTCCCTTTTCAGAAATAAAACATCCCATTACAAAGAGTTCTTCCAATAAGATCTTTTCATATTAGTATTTAAACAATCCCCAGATACCAAAAAAATAAAAGTAGTTACCAAAATCTATGTCAGTTGGATGGATAGCGCATGCCCTAAGGAGTCTACCAAGGTTCATGGAGAGAAGGGACCAAACTGTCTGGCAGTCTGCCTAAAATGAAAAGGTGGTCTCCCGATATATATAACACTTCGCTGCTTGGCAACCATGATGACGTATGATCCTTATGATGTATGATGATGTTTATGATATTCATGCATTTGTCGCAGAGATGAGGTGTGAGGAAAGCCATGAGATGGATAACTGACATTATTCATACTACCCAGCTGCATTATAACAGATTGGATGAATGGCAGCCTGATGAGAGTGGCCACACACACTAAAACCTCGCATGTCCTCCTGCACACTCATTTTGTGTTAGAGCTTAACAAGTTTAACTAGATTATAAGCTCTTCAGAGCAAAGACCACTTGTTTGCTCTGTGTCTCTACTGCACTTGCATCAAAATGATTCATGTTTGGTGCTCAAGGTGCTACAGAAGTGCAAAACATTAATAATAGTAACTATTCAGCTATAGCCCTAAACTAAAATTTTGGTAATGCTACACCAGACATGACTAGTGATTGTGTCTCATTGAAGAACTCAATGGGCCACTAAAACAATGATCTAATATTTATTTACATGAAGGCAGAGTTCTTCATTTATTGATGCATAGATGACTCTTTTGATGTTCCTAGTCATGCTCCAGCTGCCAGATGAACATCTTTATTGTGCTTAATATGCCATATGGTATGAGACAGGCTCCAAAACTCCATGCAAGCAAAATGAAAATACTGCCAAGCATCTCCCAATGAAAAACAACATGCATGTCACTCATCACCCTCTGTTCATTTCTCAGCCTCCTATATTAGACTTTTACTCCTTTCTGTAAGAAAGGACATTCACATGTGGATTGTACAGAATATTTTTGTCCACCAAGCAATATTCATTATTAGTAATACCTGCATGCATCCCAAGGCTTTAATTGCTGACTTTGAGCTTATTATCATCAAAGGACCTGTTGGAAAAAAGATTCTTGTGCAAGATCTCAAGTCCATTACTGTAACGATGGGAAACTGAAGTTGCRATTGGAAATATTGCCCTTTATAGATCTCAGCAAGAAATCTCAAGTTCCTGGGAGTCATCAGTTCAGTGCATCCCATTCTCACTGTTATGATATGCCACATATGGGAGGTTTCTACACAACAGTGATATTTATGATAATGAACTACAGATGTTTTAAAGAATACCATTTTAAAACATTGAAAGGTTAGCAGTTGGATTTCCTGTAAACTATATAAAAAGAAAACAAGCTGAAATAGATTTCCTGTATTCAAAAGCATATATTAGGGTGATATATTCCTCTTCCAAAGTAATTTTTTTCCTAGTTTAATTCTCAGAAGTTTAATTTGTTTTGAACAGAAATACAGAATCCATAATTTTCTCTCTGACAAAATCTCTACAGAGGTATTCTGAACAATTAAATATACATATTTATCTATAAATGCACAAAAACTTATTCTGTATGTCTCTATGTATAGGTATTTGTACTTTTGTGTTAGCTAATGATAGCTAGCCACAAAATGACTCCTCAGTGAGGAAATTTCACATTGAAAATACACACCAAACACACACACAGTCTTAATTACTCTATCAATGAAGGTTAGGATCCTTTTTGTAAATACAACCTAGTCTTGTTCAAATCAGTGGGAATTACAGCATCAAGCAAATATGATCCTGTGTATTTTTTCTTATCCTTTTTAACAAGTAACTTTAGATCATATTGAAACCACAAGTCAGAAGCTGTACCTGTGAGAGGTATAGACATGCAAGAAAAGTACATTACAGCTGCACAACGGCAACGTCACTTTCCAGCCCAGCAGGAATCCCTCAGCTCTGCTAAAAAGTCCCCCCTGGTCAACGGTATTAGCAAAATACAGAAGTTAGAAACTGGCAAAGCTGAGCTTCATTAACTACAAAGAGAGAAAAGCGATAGATGAAGCAAATGGAAATGCTTCTGAGTGCTGTTGTCGTATATAAAAATGCATAAAGTACCATGACCTAGCAGAGCTCTTGTTAGCAATAAACATTGACGTTGACTGAAAACAGCAGGCAAGTAACTAAGGAGATGGTAACAGGCCACACATGACAGCGTTCGTCACACTGTTGAATGCCTGACTCTGGTACAGGGTGCCACACAGCAGCCCAACACAAACTAATAGAAATGCAAAGTGTTATGAGTCTTCAAGAGATGAATTATCCTGTCAATATGGACAGGATGAAATCTACCTGGAACCAACATATCTGGACAACCTAAATCCATCCAAGAACAAAAGAGGAAATTGTTACAACAGCTAATGACAAAGGCAGCTGAGAAACAAAAGAAATCCTGCTTTTCAAGCCAACAATATTGTCAGTTAGGAGAAACAGCTTCTCTCCTTTCCTTTGAGATGCCTTCAAAATCATCTCTGGAACATGGGTTTTGGCAGGGAGCCCACAGCATGTTTATTTCCACTGCTTTTCTGCAAGAGTACCTGAACAGCAGACGGAAAAAGAATAGAAAGAGAACAATGCTGCCCCCATGACACTTTTGGGGGCAGACTAAAGTCCAGGCAAGACACTGTCAACAGTTAAGTCAGAGAGGTTGTTCCTTAAGATAGGAGGTTATCATTATTTCATATCTACAAGTGCTCTAGAAATAATGGATTTGGGGCTTAGAAAAGCTACAAGCATGACTAAAATATTTCTTTACACAAAAAAATCTTAATAAACATTTAAGAAAATGAACAAAATTAATTTTATGAAAATCTTTTTTGAAGTTTTTTTTTAAACAGTTTAATGCTAAATTCTAGCTCTGCAGCAGAATTGCTACAGAATGATTTTTTTTAAAAATCCAACAAGCAACAGTAGATTATCTCCCTGTCTATATCTAGTATCCTGTATCTATATAATTTCTTTATGTGCCCCTGAAGTGAATTATAAGGATGACTTATTTAGCATCCAGATAGTAAAAAAACTGAGGAAACATGAGCAACAGTACAATGTTCAAACTATAACAAGCATTCCTTAATACAAACAAATACACATCTATATTTGACTTCTTTGGAAGAATAAGTACTAAACAACGGACTTTATCCTTGCACACACTTATGTCTACAAAACCGAACCGATTACCTAAACTGGCAAACATCCCCATGCAATTTGTGTGTGATGACCAGATTTGTGCATAGCCCTATTAAAATGCAAAAATAAGGCCAACAGTTCATCCAGTGGGCACTAGGGTGCACATATCTGCCCTTCAGGGAATACCCTTTCCACAGTATAAATGGTACCTATTAATAGTCACAGTTTTTTTCTGTGCTGTCAAAATGCATAGCAAGAATATATCACAGATAGGAGATAAGCTTCCCATAGATCAAGACAGACAAGGGATTTCACCCAGAAAACCAGCTGCAGCCAATAAAAGGCGCAACATTTTCACTGGAAGAATCACGTTGGTCCCTCTCCTGCATTAGCTGGGCTACCACCAATAGTCCTAGCAGAGCTGGAAAAATTGCTAACAATTTGAAACTCTGTAGTGCAGTTCATCTGAGCCATAAGTCATACCAGACTGAAGGCTCCCTCTGCCTTTGTGTAATGGGTATTATGATGTGTGATTCCAGAACGAGTGACTCCCTCCCCACTGAAGACCCACATTAGTGATGCTCTGCTCTGTCTCTCTCCTCGCCTTCTGCTATACCCAACACTGTATTGTGGCATCTTTTCACATCTCACCAAGCTCTCTGCCTCTCTTCTCCTAGCACATCACAACACCACTTGGCTAGATATGAGTATGGCATGAGGTACCCTGAGCTAGAGCTGAACAACCCTGCCCTAAAACCAGAAGCATCACAACTTGTATCAGCCCAGCACTGAAGCAAAACATATTAGCCCTGCAGCACTGGGGTTGCTGCTCGAGATTCCAGCGAGTATTTTCACAGAGCACAGAGTACTATGTGAGCAAAATAGCTCCGTCAGCACCAAACTCAAGGATTCCTGCCTTTTTCAACACAGATACGTTGCTGCTGCTTCTTGCCTTTTTCCACCATGCTCCCTCTTTCCTTTCTCCTAGAAGGAAAGATTCCTCAACGGCATCTCGTATTCTTAAGCAAATTTATTCTACCAACAGGGCTCCATCAGCAGTCTCTAGCTACTTGAAATTATGGGAAAATGCAAACACTACAATCAAAACTTAAGGCATTCCTTCCTCCCCCCAGCAGAATTCACCAGCTCACATTACATGATACCTTCACACATCCTTTTGCTGCCTGTTGTCTCATTTAGGGCAAAAATCTAATCAAGTGGAAGGAGTTGTAATGAGTTGTTCTCAGCTGGAAGTTTCTTCACTTATTCATTACAACGTAGACACATTATTGACTGATCTTCTGGGTCAGTGGCTGCATTATAAGGCATAGTAATACTACCGCTTCTGCTCTAAGCCCTAGAGAAAAATTACTATTTCAAAAAAAATATGATGCCAGTGAGTGTGTCTGAAGAAAAATATAAAAATCAAACTTTAGATGTTATATCACAGTCATTGATCTTCTGAGCACAACACATAGTTCAGTTTAAATGGAGCTGTTGTCTCTTTGTAAATGCAGAGGACACTTAAACTGATAATACATTTGTAGAGCTACAGTCTCCAAGGAACTGTCACATCTGTGGARGAATATGACATCTCACTATTAACACTGCGTTGATTCTGAACAGTCCAAATGACCCCAAACCCAGAAGCAATATGTAGAAGATGACTCTCTTTAACTTTGTTAGTTTCAATGAAAGGGTTTCCCATTGCAATGCAAATGATCGGTATTACTCCATTTTAGCAGATTTACACGACATTTTGCTAAGAACCCCAGGAGAACTTAAGATGAAATTAACTTTAGATTCTTACAAAATCTTTACTGGCTGAGTCCAAGACACAAGCAGACAGAATCAAAGACATTCAAATGTATTCAATATGTTGTGGCTCTACAAATTGCTGTGAGAAGTTTGTCGATATGAAATTAATTGTATCCTATAGTGGAGGAAGAGGAGACAGAAGTCTGAGTTTGTACAAGAATTCCCAGTGGGATATAATGGATAAATTCCTTTGAATGGTGGCGGAATAAAGCATCAAGAGGCACTACTGACCATAAATTTTCTTGGCTTCTGCACAAGCACACATCTGATCTTTGAGCAGTCACCCTAAGTGCTACCCAAACCAAATTTCTTGATATATGTAATTTATTGAAAACTAATCAGTTGAGGTTGTATTCAACAGAAGAAACAGTGTCCCAGGAGATTTAACTATGTAAATAAATTGCTGCCAGCAGATGTCAAAAAGTAACAACAAGCAATCACTCACAGGAAAGAACTACAGCGCAACCAGCACAGAAAGTACCTTATTTATGCCAGTATGTTTTTAAAATGTCTCCAAAGCCACAAATTTATTTAGTAAGGGTTTTCAGTTAACTAGACAATTAGCCACAGGTCATGGGGATTTTTTCCCTCAAGTTCACAATTAAAACTGTTTGTCTTCAAGGTCGGTTTGTTATAATTACAGTGATCTGTCATTTCTTAATGTGATCTGTCATAACTTCTTGTTTCCTTTTTTTTTTTTAATTTTTTTTTTCTTTTTTTTTGATGGCACAAGCTTCTGTCAACGCTCAACTAAGACCAGTTTTCTATGAGTCTTAATTTAATTGAAATTATGATATACTGTTAGATAAACAGAAGATTCACTAAATTATGCACACATTAACGTTTGCTTGAAGTTTGGGCCATTAGTAAGAAAGCTTACTAAATGACAGAAATTAAATACCAGGCCTCACTGGAGGAATGGATGCTTTGTCCGCTCCTTCAGTGGGAAGTACAAATAATTCAGTGATTTGAGGATGGACGAAGAAATTACTATTCTAAAAAAATATCTTTTGTCCTATACCAAATCCATGGCAGCCACTTGCGCCCTTATAGACTTGCTTTTTTCAGAGATGGGAGAAAAAAAAGTATTGCTTGGTATATCTCTCTTGCTCTAGCAGTACATTGAGACAAGAAGTCAAAGTGCAGGAGCTTTTCATTAAATAAGCTATCAATACAAAGTGCTTTTTACACATTACCTACAGATACTGTGCGGAGGCAACATTGCCTCCATCTTCTCAATCTTGGGTCTTGGTTTCACCTTCTGTGTGAAATTACAACTAATCTGTAATTCAACGGTGAGTTGCATAGACTGCTTCCTAACCTCAGCACTCTGAGAAGCAAAACTATCAGCCAGTACATGCTAGGAAATGTTAAAAAAACCAAGTACGTAGACATCTACATACAGCTGCCCTTCTTCTGGAATCATAATCATTACAGAAGTCTTTCTTGATGTACAATAATGTTTTCTTAAAAGGTATCCCCAGGAATAAAGCTTTCAGCTTATGCCATGTGCAACTAATTTCCAAATAGCACTCAGTGGTAGGAGTTTGTTTCAGAAATAGAGAATGACGCATCATTTACAATACATAAAAGGAAATGAGAGTGAGTAATAAATCCACTCTGTAATATTTTCCTTTCAAAATGGATACTGTAGGTTGCCGGCCTATTTTCCCAGCTGCTGAATGAGTAATGCCATGCCTGAAAATCTGCTCAAACCATTTATTCAGTGCATTGTTCAACTTTCCCAGTGAAAAACTGAAACAAAGTCACTTCTGTTTCCAGGGGAAATCTTTTGCCTTCTCATCTTCTCCATCAATGAACCTGACAGAGAAATAACAATTTCTCTTAGTGCTTTTTATCAAGTTCTCTCAAGTGAGTTCCCTCAACCTTTTTTTAAGAGTCACCAGTAGAAAGTTGATTTTTTTCAGACATATCCAATAAATGCACAAATAACAGACCTACATTCCTTTTCAGTCCTCAGTCTAAAAATTAGGTTATTAAAATAGAGTTCTTGGACACAGTTTATGAATAGCTTTTCAGAATGCCTTCAAAAATCTAAATTGCATTTAAATTTGCAAAATTAGTTGGTGGTTAAGCTTTTGTTTTACTCAAGTATCAAGCCAATTCCAACACACAGATCATTCTATAAACCATGGAAAATCAACCACTTAATTGCAGCCTGCTAAAGTACAAAACTTCTGAGATTAATGAAGAAAGCCACCTCTCAAAGCTCTGCTGGATTTTAAACTTGCTCAACTTATCGCCATCTCTTTCAAACAATATCAGCACTTGACTAACAGTTACAGAACCAAATAACCTTGGTTTAAATTTTGACTCTCACACTAAGATCAGACAAGTAGCACTGCTGAGAACAATGTAATTAAAATTGCACCATGTAATCTTGCTCTGCACAGTCATTCCCAGAACAGTTTCTATTCACATCAAACACAGGCTTTTATGCTTTAAAGAAAGACAGGCTTTAGCATCTTCCACAAAAGAACTGACCTGAGGGAAAGTATATTCTGTCAGTCAGGATCATTTATAAGCAACCTGAAATTTGTTTACATAGATAAACCAAGGAAAGAACATCAGGCTAATGAAGTTTCTGCCTCTTTTTAATAACTAAAAAAAAAAAAAAAAAAAAAAAAAAAAAAAAAAAAAAACCACCACACACCCAAAAAACGGTAACATGTACAGCCCAATAGTGATTATTTGACCAGCCAGGTGACACTGCTATTCACGTTTGCTGCTTAAATGGGTGGCATTGCTACACATGCTCACATTTAAACAAGTAGCATTGCACATGAAGCAAATGACAATGAAAAGTTGTGTCAATTACTTTTGTAACTGTGTAATCTACATTTCAAATATACACTATGGTTGGTAGTGCCATTTGGTTGCTTGCTGGTTTCCAAAGGTGGATATCCACTTTCATTTAGCACTGTGTACATAATGCTACCAGCTTATAATTTGCATCAATGCAACCACAAGCTAAGGTTGAGATCAACGCAGTGTTTGATTCCAAGCCTTTTTGTCAGCTTCAGGAATATGGATCAGGCCGATAATGACAGTTTCTGCAGAAAGCTGTGACCAATGAATAGAATTTTTCCTTATATTAAACTCCATAGTCAACAAAAGGGTGCAACAAAAAGCTATCTGAGCCAACGTCCCAGATATGAACRCCCACAACGGGGACTGTTTGTAGAAAAAAGCATTACACAAAAACTGAAAACAGAACATCTCTAGTGTGGAGATTAAGGACACCAGAATACCCCTAGTGAATAATATTTCTTTAAAGTAATATAGTTTTATATTATTTCTTATTAGTGTCATTTATTTTCATATGATGATCACACTGGAGACAGATCAGACAAGATGCTTGCCTACCACACAGTAATTACAACACTGACTTGGTAATCAATATATAACTAAAATGTTATTACCAAGTACTCTCTTAGATTTAATAAATTACAGTTATTCCTAAAACTACAGGAATTCCATGTACCATCATAGTGGCCAACACAACAAAATTTGCTGGTCATTCAGTGGCAGATCTACATCCACTCATTTCATTTATTTTTTTAAATCTAATGTTTACTTTCATTTTTCCAAGTCAAATAGATGAAAAAAGCATGATTTCTCACCTTCCCTTCTCTTTCCTTAGACTTGGTATAGGTACCATTAATTGCAAATGCTCTGATGACTGCACTGAGGATTAGTGATATAGATTTCCTACACTATCACCTGACTTTGGAGTATAAGAATGCAGAAACCTTAGCATATCTGTTTGAATAACTGTCTCTTTTCTTTCATATTAGAATAACCGTAATGATTACAATGCTTATAAAGTTTAAAGAGATAAGATAATAATCAGTCAATCTTTACTTTGCTTCTGGTTATAAACCCATTAAAATAAATAAATAAGTTAAAAAAAACCAACCAAMCAAACAAAAACCAAAACAAAACAAAAAACCCCACACACAAAACAAAAACACTAAATCTGTGTGTTTTTCCAGCTTGTGTCCCCTTCCAGAGCTTTAGTCTCTTGTGACACATAAAGCACCATCCTTCTGTACACTGATATACCTCATTTGTGTTGCACTTTGCTAATGGCTACAATCATGACAAACTGAGAAGTCATTTGGTAAATGTAATTTGCCAAAAGTTTTCAAGTGACACAATGTTATATATTTATACACATGGCTGCTTAGCAACTTTGTAGTAGTTCTACCCAGGAATTGAGGCGTAAATAAAGAATTATGCTATATCAGAGAGCGCATATGGGACATTTATAGATTTAGGAACAGAAAGGTTACCAGAATTCATCACCTAGCAACAAATATAATATCATCAGCTCCCCTGTCTAGCAAGCAATATATTATCAACTCCACTGACTAGTGAGTTAACTTGGTAGTTTGAAGTTTAAATGAACTCTACAGCTAATTAAACTTAGCTCAGTGCTTCTGTAGGCTGTATGTTTGCATTTTAGCACATGCTTTATTCTGGAATAAACAGTTACCATTCACTCATCAACAGATGGGTCACATTCAGAAGCTGACAGATTCCGAGGAAATGAGAACACAGAAATGCCATACACTTTCTTACGGTTCCCAAGAAAACRAGAATGGTTACATAACACATGTAAATACAATGCACAGAAGCAATTCTGAGAACACACTGAGAGCCCTGCAGACTCCGAGACTATGATCAAACTGTAGTATCAACATGGTTTCCACAATGCAACTTTGGTGATGATTCCAGTACAAAAGATTGGTTTTACAACTCCACACTTGTCTTAAACATTTCAAAGTGATGGATGTAATTATTCACTAGAATCATTTAACAATAGACTAGAACTTGCATCAATGAATATTAACTAAAAGTAAAATTAGTTTTCAAGTACCAAAGGCTTTGTGTATTCAGCCTGCTAGACAACTTTAATTCCCTCCCTTCCCTTCTCTCTCCCCTCACTATTTTGCATAAATACTCTATTATCATAAACTCCCGCTGTCTTGAAACTGATGAGACATATTATTGTAGAGGCAATGCCTGCTATTGTATTTCAATGTAGAGTGATATAGGTGCAGTGTTACCATCATACTTTAAAGTTGTTCATCTCGTATTATTTTAGGAATGCAAATTCTTAGTCATCACCTCCGAGACCTTTGTTTTGAAAACTTTTTTATTAAAATTTCCTTGCAAAGCTGAAGGCTAAACAAAACCAGATTTCATTACAACTCTGATAGACGTCCATTAATGTTTTGAAGTTCTGCCAGAGACAAATCTAGAATGAGTACATTCTTCACCATGGAAGCTTTCAGAGAAGACTAAATTAGAGACAGAGAGCTAGATCCTGAACTGCCATAAACAACACAGCCCTACTATCCATTTCCTACGCACAGAACAGTTATCTTGGATATATCCCAATCCCAATATATAAGAACATTTCCTTGCAGAAGGAATCAGAGCCCAGGAGCCCTGKCTTAGTGAAGTTTGGTTACCTGGCCAATCATGACAAGCAGTCAAGAAATAAAATATAGACTCTCTACATTCACCCACRTCTTTGCCTGTCTTTGCAGACCAAGCCTTTACGCTGTTTGCGTACTCAGTCTCTAGGCTACTCCACATGGCTCACATCTTGACAGCACGTGACTAAACAAGCACCAAGGATGAACGTGCTCAGTTCTTCAAGGAAGTGTTTCTCTTACAGTGATTTACAATTTACATGCCTGCCCTCCATCAGCTCTTCTGCTGACACTATCTTTCCATAGAAGGCTCCTATACAGTAACTGACAATAAATTATACTGCTCAACTTAGTTACCTTTCCAGAGTTGTTTCCCAGTTCTACATTCCTCCTCCAGCTTTCCAAAACATCAGAGTAGTAAACATTATTTTACTATTGCATTCACTTGCTGTTCCAGAAGGAGACTCTGCATTTCTCTCTCTTTTTCTTTTAAAGTATCTAGAATATCTTCCTTTATAGTTGTGGAAAATAAACCAACTTTAATATATTGGGAGTTCCAGGTTCTGT
Source organism: Phoebastria nigripes (assembly GCA_035582835.1). Classification (NCBI taxonomy): domain Eukaryota; kingdom Metazoa; phylum Chordata; class Aves; order Procellariiformes; family Diomedeidae; genus Phoebastria; species Phoebastria nigripes. The sequence goes on from JAYKAV010000667.1 coordinate 4,926,852, forward strand.
AACTGTAAATTACACATTTGAGGTCACACAACCAGTCAGTTCCAGAGCCAGTGCAAGAACTCAGGCTGGCTCTCTCCACTGCAGGGACCTGCCAATTGGCCATAGGTCTGTAGGGCACTACTCACATATTAACGGTCTGAATCAGCACGCTACGTGAAGTTGCACGCACCCCAGAAGAACAGCAGGCATTTTAACACAAGCATCAACGCTTGCTTGGGAAGAAATCCAGAACTGCAAGGATAGTTGATCAGCACTCRTAAAATAGGCTCAGAAAATTAACTACCACCTGAAAGCACCATGTGACAATAGACAGTGTTACAAAGACTGTCACTCTCAGAAATGGCAAAGCTTTTCATAGGCAGAGGCACGTTGAATTTATTTCATTGTCTCCTTGTACAGAAGCCGTCAGTTTTTTATTTGGACTGAAATGGGTTTTGGCTACTAGTATTGAAAATTCATTTATTCAAAATACATACTACGACCTACAGAAATTAGGCACAGCCACAGAAACTACCTAAGAAAGTTCATCTCAAGGTCAAGCACATATATAAAGTGTTGAAAATGTTAGACAGGGATGATCAAATTGCTATTTAGGATTAAAAAGGATATTTAAAATTCAGTAGTACCAACACGAGCACCCAAATGTTGAATATGGACAATAACTACACACTAATATTTGGAAACTCGACCTAGCACATTTAATTGTTATCCGGAATGGAATTAAATGCACCAAAGAAGCTTCAAATACCATAGCTCTATTCCCATTCCCAGCAAGGCATTATTTATACAACATGGACCAGCCTTTTAACAGGCAGACACCAGTTCTTCTCCAGTTAGTACAAATGGTACATCATGGAATAACGTCAGTAGGAAAAATCAAGAACTGGAGATTAGATTTCATAATGTTGTACAACATTATGGTTAAGAGACAAATGGAAAAAGAATGCACATACTCAAAAGGAAAGCGTTACTGTTCATTTGAGTGAATTCTTTAATTCCTAGGCCATAGGACAGATGGAGATTTCATTAACGGTGAGAGTGTTTGATTCTACACGACAGAAAAACTGCATCCAAAATGAGTGCTCCTATTGCTGAGCTCCTGGAGAAAGATAACATAGCGCTATACTTTTGGTACAAGCAACCCTTCTTTTTTATTTTTAATTCTGCCTCCACCAGTTAACTCCAAATACAATTTTTCACTCTAGGTTAAACAAAAACCTAGAGTTGGGGGGGGAACACCAAAAAGAAACAAAAAAGAAAACCCAGATTTTCAAATTCAAAAGAATTTCTGGGCCAAAAAAAAAAAAAAAGGTTCTCACAGGTCCATAAGGTGCATTATGAGGCATTACCCCAACAAACTAATGGGTAATACTACTTAAGAGTTACATCAGAAACAGAATTTCAATATTTTTAAATAAACAATGAGATTAAAGTAGATTTACAAAAAATACAAAAACATCAGTGCCCCATTAAAAACCCACCACCTTTCAACCAGTAAAATTATTTAGTGTTCTTTCTCTTGTTTGAAGTACTGTGTGAGGCACACCAGATAAACAATTTTTCTATTACTTTTTTACATGGACCCAATATCTATTCTATATGGAAACAAATACTGGTGCTSTGTAAATTAATTTCTTACTTATTAAAATAATATCACATTCCCAAAGGCACAGAAGGGAATTAGAATTTCTCTTTTCAGATGTTACCTCCTCCATAAATCTTAAAACTTTGTACATGATTAATTAAAAACTGATGCAGTGTATAACTCATCATTATATATATCAGCTAACGTTTCTCATTAAGGCTACAGATTTTGGAATTGCAGCTGCTGCGTGGCAAATAAGGTCTTTTTATATGCACCCCTCATAAAACAACCTATGTTACAGATTCATATTGTTTTGTTTGTGGTTTGTTGGGTTTTCCCCCCCGGCAGATATGTACATTTCTGCTATTCCTTTAAGACAGCACTTACCTGAGAAGCAGGAGTTCAAATGCAGCATTTTAAGAAAGCCCAAAAAAAGACACTTCTTGGCAAACATCAGAGCAGAGCAAATAATTCAGAATAATCATTTATTTATTGGATTTGCCATTTATTTTTCTATTCACCACAGATTGCTAAATTCTTATATGTAAATTATTCATGAACTTCTGCCAATGCTTCTTCCATTTAAATTACTATGAAAATGCAGTTGCAATTATTCAGATTTCAACATTGGCTCTGTCAGTTTTTTGGAGCACTGGTTCTGTTCCATGATTGGTTGCAACTTGCCAATTTGGAATATGTTTCAAGCATTACACTTGAGTACACAGTTCAAAATTTACTTTGTCAGGTCTATACTTGCAATTTGTGCTCTGAATATAATGTTTTCTGACATTTCCATACTGACAAAAGCTCTAGTGTAGACACAGCTATATCTTGCTTCAATGGATGTTTCAGTGGCATTATTTCAGTTATTTTCAGCGCCAAAGCCATTACCAAAATACATAAGACAGACAGAAAAGTTCTTTGACATTAACTGCCTCTGTGTTTTCTACTATTTATAAAGGTGCTGCCTGTGCCTGAATCAGTTGCTGCTCAAGCTGTCCTTAAACTGTACACCCAGCACTTAAGGGGGTAACACAACAGATCACATCCCAAGAGTCCAAAAGAGAGGTAAGGGGATGGCAAGTAACAGTCCTAAACAGTAGGTTCAGACCTTGGCTTATCAGTTGAATCCCTCCACCCAGGAGGGAGTATTCTGCCATACGGAGCTGTTAATCACTTTAGGTAAAGCATCCTGGCATCCCATCAGGCCACCCCCAGGCAGAAGTCCCTATTCTTCTCCAGCACCTGGAGCACATGCATGTGTACAGCAGGAAGCCCTCACTACTGCCCCTACAGATCTTCTCTGCCAAAAAAGAGGTGGTGAAACTTAAGGACAGAGACAGTTGTTGTGGTTTAACCTGGCCGGCAGCCAAACACCACACAGCCGCTCGCTCACTCCCCCCTCCCCTCAGTGGGATGGGGGAGAGAATCGAAAAAAAAAAAAAAAAAATGGATTGAGATAAAGACAGTTTAATAAAACGGAAAAGGAAGGGAAAATAATGATGATAATAATAATAATGATAGAATATACAAAATGAGTGATGCACAATGCAATTGCTCACCACCCGCTGAGCGATACCCAAGCCACGATCGCTACTTCCTGGACCACACCTCCTCTTTATATATTGAGCATGATGTCACATGGTATGGAATACCCCATTGGCCAGTTGGGCTAGCTGTCCAGGCTATGCTCCCTCCCAGCTTCTTGTGCAGCTGGCAGAGCATGGGAAGCTGAAAAGTCCTTGACTAGCAGACTACTTAGCAACAACTAAAAACATCAGCATGTTATCAACATTCTTTTCATACTAAATCCAAAACACAGCACTAGGAAGAAAATTAACTCTATCCCAGCCGAAACCAGGACAACAGTTCACTACCAAATCAAAAACAGAGTTCCCCTAATGTAAGGCGAGTCTTAGGGGTTCTTGTTCTTCAGTTCCCTTATTGTGTTTTGTTTCTGGGTTTTCTCCCAAGTGTTTCACTGCACCTGCTTCAAACTCAAGTGGAAGGGTGAAGGTAAAAAGTTTTTCAGCTTAATACTAGCATTACTGAAGATCATCGCATTTTCATCTCAAAATCTCTCAAGCTACCTGTGAATCTACATTTGCACCTTTATTATTGAAACATCGCTTTCTACCCAGTGTGTCTCAGGCACATGTCGACAGTCAAACGACCTGACTACCGTGTGGTTAAACGCAGATCAGAAGGAGGGACGGGCAGAAAAAACACACAGCTACAGAAAATATTGCAAGTTGCAAAATAGTAATTCACCATTCTGTCAAACTTTCAACAGTTTACTTTTTCCCGTCACTTTTTCAGAAGATATGTCTTGACAGAGAAAGATTATAATGGAATCTCCCAGTGTTAGCAGTAATGCATTTTACATTAGAGAGCCTGATCTTGCTTCACAAGGTTGAACAATGTTTGCAAGCCAGTAAAGCCACACTGCTTACTGCAATACATTCCTCTTTCCTCAAAACAGTAAGCTCCAGCAGTGATGGAGAAGGCACTCAATTGAAAAGATCCAAATAAGAAAGTATTGTCATGTGAAATGAGGATAGATTATGTACTATATTCAGACTGCTTATTTCAGGAGTGAAGTTTACGTAAGAAATGCACCTTTATAATGGTACAGACAAAAAACAGTCAAAGAAATAGTAATATAATCTAAAATTAAATTTAATGTAATCTAAAAAGTCAACCTAAAATTACGTTAGTAATTGTAACCAGGATTTATAAACAAAGCATTTTTTAAGAGGATGTATTTTGTATAAGTTTTTCTTTGAAGTCCCTGGGCAGCACATCAAAGAAGGGAATATAGCATGCTTACTCTCTTGGGATGATTCTTAAAAAGTCATCCTGCCACAGAACAGGGACCCATAAAAACTGTATTGGGGACACATTTTGTCACTCCTCTCAGCAGAACAAACGTGCGTAGGCAGGTTCTGTCTATTGCCTTCAATGAAGATTTGATCAAATTGCAGCTGTCTAATAATTACCTTTTGGTACAAAGAACAGCATACACACTACTGAGCTGGGGAATTAGTCATCTCTTTTCAAAAACACACACAGGAACATGGTATGTCACTCAGAGAGTTACCCAGTGAGCCATCTTACTGGGACCATTTGGAATAGGTGGAGATTCTCAAATCACAGCGTCCTGATTTTTAGTGGAAAGCAGGCTTGAGCTGTAATGTATGAAGGCAAAAGGGAGGACGAAATGTGCATTTCATGCAATTTCTTTCAGCAGCACCAAGCTTTTCTTTTTTATTTTCAAACAAATATTTCAACAGTACTTGAAGAATCAACCTGAATGCTTTTGCAGCCCAGATACTAGATAAAGGAGCAGAAGGAAATCAGTTAAATAATAGAAAAAAAGAAATCTAGATGGTGCACTGCAAAATTTTGTGCAAGCCACTGATGCTGCAGAAAATTGATTTTCCCACAGGTTCTGCAGCTTTGCACTGCCTTTTGAAGTATGGAAGCTAGATATATTTTGCTACGTATATTTCTCTGAACTAGAGCCCGTAACAGTTTTATATTTTGATGAACATTTTCCAGCTGATTAATGTTATGTTTACCAAACTATAAATATAGGATGATGCCTCCTTGAAGAAGTAATTTAACTTTTCTCCTCTATTTTTGTAAATTGTTTTTGTTGTATGTTTTTAAATAAATGGTGTAAACATAAAACTAAAAATAGATCCCTACATTACATTTTATATATAGATTTTCTTTTTAATAACGAGCAGTATCAAGATAGCTGTAACCAACCTATGTACAAACATGACTTGGATATTAACCATACAACATGTGCTGAAGTTTAATACAACATTAACTAGTTATTCAATAAAGCAGAAAATTATTGTGTCATTTAATCAGATGACACTATAAGAGGTTTTTTAAGTAGAGTCTGAAGTTTAGCTTCTCCATGTCCTTTCTAGGAAACCTTTTTCTTTGCTGTCATAAACACAGCCTGGCTTTTTTGTTTACTTGTTTGCTTCAGAGGGGAGATTCAGGACATATGGTTCTTTGTTTGGCTTTATCTGTTAACTTGAATATTTCTGCTTTTACTTCCTCACATGAAGAGGATACTAATTCTTGCCTGCTGTAAATTCTTTTGTACCCACTGACAGAACTGATTAATAGACTTGAGCTCAGATCCCTAATGTCAAAGAGATTTCTGCATTGGTCTCAGAAGGTTTTGATTAGGTTGTAATTAGAAAATATTCTGTTGAATTGATATGTAACTGTACCAACTTACCAGTCTTCACAGAAATATTTTTCCTTCTCACCTTTCTTCATTTGCTCAATTATATATCTGTAGTGCCCAGAGGTGCTGGAGAAAATGGAGAGCTTTTCAGTGCCAGGTGCAAGACAGACATAAAGTAGACAACATTTCCCCCTTGGCCACAATGTCTGTGCTGGTTTTGGCTGGGATAGAGTTAATTTTCTTCATAGCAGCTAGTATGGGGCTATATGTTGGATTTGTGCTGAAAACAGTGTTGATAACACAGGGATGGTTTCGTTACTGCTGAGCAGTGCTTACACAGAGTCAAGGCCTTTTCTGCTCCTCACCCCACCCCACCAGCAAGGAGGCGGGGGGGGCACAAGAAGCTGGGAGGGGACACGGCCGGGACAGCTGACCCCAACTGACCAAAGGGATATTCCACACCATATGACGTCATGCTCAGCATATAAAGCTGGGGGAAGAAGGAGGAAGGGGGGACGTTCGGAGTGATGGCGTTTGTCTTCCCAAGTAACTGTGATGCATGATAGAGCCCTGCTTTCCTGGAGATGGCTGAACACCTGCCTGCCGATGGGAAGGAGTGAATGAATTCCTTGCTTTGCTTGCATGTGCAGCTTTTGCTTTCCCTATTAAACTGTCTTTATCTCAACCCACGAGTTTTCTCACTTTTACCCTTCTGATTCTCTCCCCCATTCCATTGTGGGGGGAGTGAGCGAGCGGCTGTGTGGGGCTTAATCGCCAGCTGGGGTTAAACCATGACAATATCATATAGATTCTTCAGAGCTTTGTGAAGCAGTGGAAATGCCATTCTTCAAACTTAGACTAGATCATCCTGCTGTAAAGAAATGTCTTTGCTAATGATTTTACYGATTCAAACCAGGGCTTCTTTCCAAAACTCATTACATAACAACTAATTTCTCATATCTCATTTTGACATTTTTTACATAGCTCAGTACTTTTCCCCTGTGCTAAGCATTCCGTATTTTGTGTAGTGTACAGATTATAAACAATGCTAAAATTAATTTGTATCTCATGCATTCAGCTTCACCCCGACTTAATCATTCTGCTGTGTGTTTACTTAGATAAATGCCTGACAATGTTATTGACCCTTCAAAGAAAATAAGCCATTTTCTTTATGCACATACATCAGCACTGCTCACATTCACAAAAAAAAAAAAAAAAAAAAAAAAGCAGAGCAGGATAAGATCAAAAATAATCCTGGCTTAATCCAAATTCCATTTCCCCAAATTTGCAAGCATTGTAGTGCGAATATTTCACTAAATTATACTATTCTGTCCTCCAAACAGCAAGGAGCCATGAACAACACACTGACTAGTCAGGCCCTGTTCTGAATGGCATTAAAGTGATTTGTTTTTCTCACATCTCTCAACTATCTCTCATTTGAGAGCACTGTTCATTTTAGTCCTAGAATAAACTCCATTCCAAATACACTGATGACTCCTGACACTTATTGGGGAAAACAAATTATTTCCATCAAAAATAAAGAATCTAGCAAGGTAATAGAAAATAATACTTTTTTCACTAAATGAATTGATTTTCCTGCATCAACACATTTAGATCTTACGTTTAGGCTCAACAGGGTAAAAAAATATTCATGTTTCTGCAAAACTAATAAGGCAACGCTTCCTTACCTGCCTTACCTAAAGCTCTGTAATATAATTGAAAAAAAAGGAAAATAAAATCCAAAAATTTTATTTTCTTTCAACATCAAACTACAAACATTTTACAGATGCACGTTATGTTTGCTTTGAAAATTCAGAAGAGTGTTTTGTTTCCCTCTTTTTTGATTGCACAGCTTCATTTCAATTTCCTCTTCACCCCAATTCATTTCAACAAGCTCTTTGGGGCTCCTAGATATAGCTTTCATAAACTTATCCAATACTGATGTTATTCAGAATCGGGTAAAAATGCAAACAATATATTTTGTCATTAGAACTATTAAAAGTTTTGCTATGTTTACAGTAATGTTTCTACTTCAACATTTTTCCATTATTATTTCACAGCTTTGAATTTTTGTCCACATCTAAAAGAAATTAGTTTGTTGTTGTTTTGGGTTTTTTTTGTTTTTACAAAATGTGCAGATTTCTGTTGGACAAAGATTTTTTTCAAGACCAGATTCAGTTTGTATTATGGCTTCTTAGAGCACTGCAAGGCTATAACAGGGTGAAATATGAAGAATAAGCACTGATGTGTGCAGAAAAAGAGACAAAAATGAACGTTACACAACAAAGCAGTTTCTTAGCCTTTAAATCTGACATCCATAATAGCACCGACAACATTATAAAAGCTAACTTCGTAATACAACTTAGGTTGACATCTTAGGTAAAGAAAACAAATGGTTATTTTGCTAATGCTGAGGTATAGACATACATTCTTCTGGCCATTAACAAATTTATTCACTGAATAGTACAACTACTGGATTCCCTAAAAAAATGAGGGGCACTTCAGCTGTGTTCATTTAAGTATTTGATGGGATACTAAAGGCATTAGAGATAAAACTGAGGAAACTCAAAATCAGAGTTTATCATATTTGGTTTTGCAGTTTCACACATTTGGTTTAATGGGACCCCATCTACTGTTTGTAAATTATGTATTACACTTTCTGCAATGTTACAGGGAGTATTATATGAACTGGTAAAAGTAAGATCCCAGGAACTGTACCCAGGTTCACAAGAACATCTCCAAAGATGTTAGATCCAGGTTTAACATCTAACCTTTCATGCAGAGACTACAGGGAAGCTATCTCATTCCAGATTTTTAATACCACTCACTAGTTCTGGGGACCCAGATTATGGCATCAGAGGTAAAATTCTCTCAGATTAACCCAGTGAATTAGTGAAACTGGGATTTCTCCCTCATTATTGCAGCTTGCTCATTCAAAACAAGTGGCTGCTATTGAAGCAATTGCCATCCTACCTCCAGTAAGCATTTTTTTCCCATTAACACGTGCTTACAATTACACATAAATACTTCCTTCACATGAAGGAACTCCATTTCATTTGGTGTTTGCTTAAAAATGCTTTGTGATTTAAAGATGAAAAATTGATACAAACAGAGTTGTCAGCAGCCATCCCAACTTGACACGATACATCCCACCTACATTGAGCATTTGATTGCGGCAAGGCTTTGCATAACATCAGGATCTGCATCTATGGAGAACACTTAAGGAATATGTTATTAATATGTCCTTTTCAGGTCAGATTCTGCTCACTTTATTTAGCTGAATAGTCTTTTTGAAAAGACCTTGTCAATATTAAAAGAGTATGATTTTGAACTACGCTTTTATAAAAGTTTGTTGGAAAATTTAGGTTGAACTCCCATTAGTGGAGCATTAAGCACACTCCTAAAATGATATGCAAACTACGTAACCAATTATGAATATCAATAATCACAAGAAGTTTCTGAAACATTTTTCAATCTTCCTGTGTTTGGATCACTTTGAAATCTCTCCTGCATAAACATTCAGATGYACAATTTTTAAAGCTAGCTTACACTAGTTATTCTATGTTCTGCCACTAAATCGTTATGTGATCTCATGTAATTTTGCAGAAAAGAAATACTCAATAGAGATGATGCCAAATGTGGAGCATTTCTGCAAATATCTCCTTTATAATAAATATTAACAATGCAGGCTCCACTTGAAACTTTTCTCCATGCTTATTAAATATTTAATGAATTTTGAGTGAAGAGTTTGTGATGTTCCCATGAATCTGTGGTCAGAAAGACTGGCAGTCACATCTTTCTTGTYGAGTTCTCCATGACTCTAACCCAGTGACCACTGTCTGAATGCATAAATGTGAGTCACGTTATGCGCTCTGATTACCAATTGCAAAAAGTGATAGCTATCTTTCCCCAGTCTGAACACTTTTACAAAATACATAGGTCCTCCACATTTCCTCTGGCACTCACTGGAAAAACTTGAAGCAACTGATAAGATCTTGTGTAAAGTCTTAATATATTTAAGTAATACTGAAGCAGTTATGCACGCACTCCCCTCAGTCACAGGTACAGATGTATATTTGTGTACCTAATAGATCATCTGTGTATTTACTTACCATAATTACTTGTGTACTTTTGAGAATTGCATGCACTTGGGAGTGTGTGAAGTTGTGAAAACCTCAGCCTTTTTGTTTTTAACAAAGAGAGACCTTCTTTTCTCTTCCCTAGTTTAATGGTAGTGTTGCATGCAAGCAACTAGGACTTCAGATAAGGTTGAAAGATATTTATCTTCCAAGAATGCTGCTGTAAGTGTTAATTTGGGGTGTTAAAAACACACCAGCTCACTACATTTATGTAACACTTTCAACAATTGATCAGGTGTCATTCAAACCTAGGAAACAGACCTAATTCAAATGTTAAGGACCAGGTAAAGAGATTCATACAAATCCACCTAATTAACGATAACTAAAGAAACAAATATCTTGTGTTAATTTCTGTCTCAGATCACAAAACAAAAAGCCAACTCTTACAGACTTTTATCACAGATTCTGCAAACCTGAAGCAAAACAAAAAAATCCCAACCTCTGAGCTGTCAATTAGTTATTGTRCTCTTCCATTGTGAGCTTCTCTAAGTTATGCATTAAGAAAGTGTAAATGATAGCTTCATAACTATAGTTTCTACAAATTTGACAGCAGCTTTCAACACAGTGTTGTTAACTTGAACTTGCATTTAATAAAGTCTCCTTTCTATRTTATTGTGAGCAGCACATTATAGTCCATCTTTGTTTAACACCTTTCCTTCCTTGCTGACTGTTCTTCACTGGTAGTTTAGGCTTTATCAGCTAATACTTGCTTTGTTAAGTGTTCCCGATAGCCAGTAAGCTGACCGAAGAATCATAGTTGGTGGCTGTAGAAAATACTCCCCAAAAGCAACATGATTTAGGTCTCAGCAGCAGAAGCGCATTATTACAGCAGAATTCAAAAACAGCTTGCCACACATGGAATAGAGCTAAGTATCTCAATAACTGCGCTGAAAAGCGAGAGAGATTTACTTGTCATGGAGCATTCAACAAAACACTCCTAATGCTCCATACAGTCAGCAAGTCACCCATCCACAGCATCATTCTTCCAGAAAGAGGCATCCTTGCAAAGGAGGAGAGGAAAGGAAAGCTCTCATCAAAATACCTCCAGTGGGACTGAGGCAGCAGTGCTTCAATACGTACAAAAATGGATCAGCCTACTCAGCAAGCTTTTCCACTGACCGTCCTTCAAGGAATGGTTGAAAGTGAATTCACGGCCTCCAGCCCTCTGAGACRTGAAAGGAAGGCTACTGAAGGCTGACTCGGTAACTGCTATCTGCCATGCTTGTTTTTATTCTGACGGAAAATTTTGTGTAAAGGGGAGGGATGTCTTGGCAAATACCAATGAATGGAAAACAAAGGAGACTTTTGAGGTATAATTCTTATCCAGTGAGGCACAGGGCACACAAAGTTTTCTGCAGCACTGCATACTATATCCTGAGTTCATCACAAACTAAGAAAAAAAGTACAARTTCAGAAACAAGACATTTCATGTGTTAACGACACATTATATGTGTTACAGCATCATTTCACTGATTCTGCTACTATCAAGGTCACACGTATGAAATTTCTGAGCAACACCAAGGCCACTTTTCCCTTGAAGTATTATCACAACTGAACAATAAATTATTCAATGCAGAGAGTTTTCAAAAATGTCTAAAAAGACATTATAACTTTCCTTCTGTTCCTTATACACTGTGAATAACAGTTTAAAGACATGGGAGAACAAAACAGAACTTTGGGAGTCAATTTAGGCAAAACAGAGGAAGAAGAGAGAAACTTAAGGATTATGAAAACAGAAACTAAGTCAAAGGAATAAGACCAGAAGCTCATAATGAATCGTAATATCAGGCTTGAGCACTCACAAACCCTCCTCAGTACCAAGAGCCCKCTATGAGCCCTAAACAGTTTTTGGCATGGTCTCTCAAGGTTTAATACCCTTAAGTCTCCATGCATATTCAGATTGCACACTCCTGTTTCACCACTTTCAACTTTAACTGCAAACAGTTCACCTAGTGGGACCATGAACTTCTCCCTCAGGCTTGGACAGCTCCAGCAAGGGACAGAAATATCTGAAAATACAGGTGTAGCACTGCACCACATACATAAAGAGAAGAGTTGGCCAGAGATGAAAACAGGAGGGGACCRCTAGCTGTCACAACATCCTATATCATCCCATTGCTTTATTAACTCAGCCACTTTGAAAACATAGTGGGGAAAGAGGAAAAAAAAGAAAAAAAAAGTCTAAAARCCTTGTTTTACCAAGTGTGGCAATGGTTTCAAGGCTCTCCCCACATATCAAGGGGTTGCCTCTGGCTCTTATTTGCATGTATTTGGGTGAATCACTACCATGCTGTGGGAACAGAGGGTTTTGAGAACTTCTATTTCCCTGCTAGCTTCAATTTACACAATTTGCAGAAAAGGGGCTTTTTTGGCCTTTTTTTATAGACTACAAAATAGCAGGATAGTTTTGAAGTAATAGCAGCTATTAGGAGAAAGAATAGGAAGTAAAATAAACTTTTATCCCTTGAGAAATAACCTTAGGGTCAAATCCTCCTGTCCTTTGTAAGGCAAATCCTTCTTCTYAACATCAAGGACATGAAGGTTAGGATTCTCAGCTCCTCTCATCCTCTAGACTACAAAATGATACAACTAGGAAAATAAATCCCTCCATCTGACTTTTATAATCTTGGAGGAAGAACAATTCTGTCTTTTAGGAATTCTTGATGGGAAAGAATGCAAGGCTGTGCGTTATAAAGTAGAGCAAGAAAACAAGCCAAATATTTGAACAGTTAATTTCATTCTGCCCCAAGCAATTATTCCATAAAATATATTGCTACAGAAGAGCATAAAATGTCAATGTTCTTCTGCAAAAAATAGTACAAAATATCTGTAAATAACCACGTAACTACTAACAGGTCCCTTTATTAGCATTATTATTTTTGCTGTAGATATTTAAGTTTAAAGTGTACTGACTAGAAGATGCTGCCAAATGAAGGGAAGGGGTAGTGAGGAAGATCAWAAATGTACTGCTTTCTGCATTTTTTAGTAGGGAAAAGCTGTTTATTAGGTTTAGAAAACTAGCCTTGGTGACTAACTCACCTTTGAAAGAAAACTATAAACRTATAATGGCCTGTTTCTGTGCCATTTCATCAATTGGACTCTTCCCATTGGCTTTGTTATCGGGCTCCACATTGGATTCACTAACAAAAGCATATCCCTTTAGTACAGCAATCAGCATAAGCGTGCAGGAAGAGATCAAAATCTTAATCAACTGTAGGATGACGTAATTTAACTGATTTCATTTGCCAGTTCCTGGTATATTCACTTACACGTAACTACTTAGTTGTACCTGCACACACAGATCAAAGACTTTTCACCATCCCGTGATTTCACCTGCTAGATACACCTGACCAAATGAACTTTTGCTCAGTAGCTTTTTAACTATCTGTTGACACATTAGTGTAAGGCTATCTTGTACTTGGGCAAGTCCCCTAAATGTTTGGCAGGAGTCAATATTTCCCTAGACCTGAACCAAAAAAGGTGAAAAAGCCTCTAACTGTGCATCTTGAAGGTTCTGTAACATGAGGCTAAAAGTGTGGTTTTGTCTCTGCAAATTTAGTTGTCAGCTTTGACCAAGTTAGTCACTATCACACACAACTTAAGACATACTACTTTTGTGAAACAGGCAGAAAGACAGACATTTAAAAGATTCCTCCCACCTCCCYGTCATTTATATTAGTTCATAATGCTACTGCCTTCTACCAAAGCCTTCATAATTCACAGTAAATATATAGAGTGACTTGAAATAGAAGAGAGTGGGGRTTTGTTTGTTTGTCTTAAGTCTATGGGACAACACAGTTGAACCATCTTGACAAAAGGACTGAAAGCAAGGATATAGTGGGTGGTGTTGATTCAGCCTGGAGACAGAGGTGCAACAGCAAGAGAACAGCTAGAGGAACTGTACTCCCCCCAGCTTCCTACCTAGCATTTTCCATTAACTTAAGGTCTTTATACTTATGTGAGATTAAAAACAAAACCAAAAAAACCCCACAAACAACARCAACAAAAAACAGCAAACCCCCCCCTATGATTTCCATCACTGTTTCTCTCCATGAATGCTTCATTTTATCAAGCAAAATTGACTCTATCTGCCCAAACTTTTCCTTTTTTCAAGCCTTGGAATTATTTTACATCTCAATATTAAAAAAAATAGGTCATTTTCTCAGTGCAAGAAATTCTGTAACAATAAAAAGGCTGGTCTGCTTGTATGATCAACCACAAGGTTTACAGTAACATAAAATCTCATTTCTCTAGCTCAGTCTAAAGAACTGATACAAGGGTATATTCTGTTCATGAAGGCCTAGCTTCTCAACTTTTACCTCTTATTTAAGAAACCTTTACGTTAATGCAAACAACTCAGTTTAAGTCTAAGGCAGATTTCCTTTCAAAATACTTCAGGTTTTGGTTTTTGTTGGTTTGTGGGGGTTTTGGGGGGGTTTTTTTGTTTGCTTTTGTTTTGTTCCCCACCCCCCCCCATTTCAAGAACAACTTTAATATAAATAAATTAGAAAGCATATTTATAAACATATGAGCATCCAGAAGGGAAAAAAGCACCATTTACAGTAAACCTTGGTGTTAAGGAGCAGAACAATTAGTGTTTTAAGGAGCTGCATGAAGTATTGTGGTGGTCTTCTACTCTTGGCTACTAGGCAGTACCAAGGACAAAGTTTTAAGGTATTTCTTAGACTTGAACCATCTTTCATTTTGGATTCCAGAACAACTATTCCAAACAAACTCATTAAAACCCCTTAGATTCTGGCACAGAAAGTGTAAGTACCTGCCATTCAGGTCTATAAAATCTCTGGAGTAGAACCAAATTAAAAAAAAAAAAAAAACAAAAACAAAAACAACCAAACAACCTATGCAAGTAATTTAAAAGAAAAAGACTGATGTAACTCTCCCTCTTTCATATAGAAGTCCAACAGCTTCAGCTGAAGTTAGGCATAACTGTAGTATCTGTAGTCTTCTGAAGAAAGATATCCAATAACCAGGGTTTAGAAGTACGGGACTAGATTCCATAAGAATAGTTACACAGGTAGCACAGCTACATTGAGCTCTACAACCTAGTCCACAAATCAGGAAAAAATCTGCAAAAGTTAACAAGTAAATGACTTAACATGCTTGAGAACCCCAAACAAATCCCACCCTATAGCTAAAAAAAAAAAAAAAAAAAAAAAAAAAAAAAAAAAAAAAAAAAAAAAAAAAAAAAAAAAAAAAAAAAAAAAAAACACAACAAAAAAAAACCCCACACCAAACAACAACAACAACTTGCCAGAATTACAGAATTGATCGGGTAGTACTTGAATGCAGCCATTACCCCATTCAGTATTTTGCTAAGTACGTTCCCAGGGCTGCAATTCTAAAACAGACAGTGCTAAGCAGAAGGAGAATTGAAGGTATGCTATTAAAATGAGATTGCTCCACTGGCCAGTCTTTAAAGCCTCCCACATTTGTTTTAGACAAAATACAGCTAGCTCAATGTTTTGGAGATATTTAAATTTAAACCAGGATATGCCTGAACTACAACACTTGCTGAGGCAAAGTATTTCTTCTACAAGACAGTGTATCGAGGCAGTTAATCTTTGAAATCCTGGTAATTGCTTATACATTTGCCAGATACTTGAGGACCTTTTAAAACTGAAGGCAAAATACAGATAAAAGAAATTCTGTACAGACCCACCCTCCAAGATGACGACAAAATGATTCACAAAGGTACATTAAGCATGCTCTCTGCCCTGCTCACCCTATAAGGTCCTAAATAATGGACATTGTATGAAACAGCTTAGATTAATAGCTTTTTCAGCGAAGAAGTGATTTTACATCCACAGTTAGGTTAGGAATCAAATGACAAAAGATATGTTGTACGTCAGGAAACATTCTTACCTCTTACTTCAAGCCTGACTAACACCTGATCTACACAGTGATGCCAGTGTTGCAGTTGACAGTGATTTCCTTAAAAAGCAGTCTATTAGCATGGATTCAATGATGCCTGACATTATACTTTTCCCATAAATTTTACATAGCAGCTGCACCATTTAACCATACGGGTTTGAAACAAAGAAAGCAAAAGCAATACAAAAGCTTCAAAGGCTTTGCTCATTTTCTGGTCGTACTTTCAAAACCCTTTGATGTTACCATCAGGCCTTTACCTGTATCTTCCTGCAAAAAGAGCTATACATCAGGTATAGCTTCCAAGGTAACTGTAGAACATCCTTGCTAACCTTTCATCGAGGAGCATTCACCAAGGAGCAGCTCTTACTTTACTCTCACTGCCATTCTTTGGGGACTCGCGTTATCCAAAATCAGAAAGTTCCTTGGCAAAGGTAGCAGGGTACAGGACGACCCGCACGCTGGGAGCAGAGTACTGCAGGGGCTGTGTTCTTTGGAGCTCCATAGGGGTAATGGGAGCTGGGGCAAGAGGACATCTGCTGGTGGGACAAGTGGAATGACTACTGCTTTCACCAGACAAACCCCTTCTGACAGCCAGCATGAAACAGAGTGCTAGATTTCACCACTACTAGCCAGTTTGTTGAGTTACAGATTTCATCAAGAACTTCAATTTCCTTAATGCTTTGTGCAACCAAACAGGACTTTCCCCAATCTGCATAAATGCAGAAGAAAACAAACACCTGCTTTTACAAACGACACGTGGAAGTGGTTACAACATCAAAAGATACACAAGAGGAACACATTACTGCAGTCCAATCAAGAACATATTAGGAAAATTGTTGCCTATAGTAATGTTGTATCTTCAGCATCCATAACCTATGTCTAACATAGCCTCTCMGTAGCTGAGAGCCCATCACAACTTCCAGACCTTTGTGCAACCCTGAAGGAAGACCCAGACACAGCAGCAGCTTGCTGCAACTCCATCCCAGCAAGCTGAAGCAGCATTAATGAGGAACAATGGTTAATGCAGCTGTTCAGCAGTTGGCCCTTTTATCGCTAGCCAGGGAACACTACAAACACCACAACTGAGACCAGAGCATGAAGATCTTTACTATAACACAAACAACCTGCCCTGGTAGACATTAATCAGACTATACAAGTATAGAGAGCTGGTTAGACTAACAATTCCTCTCTAAGGGTCCATGACTAAAGCAAAATGAAAATATATATACAAAGACACACAAGAGGATACTGAATACAATGTAGATGTCAGCACYGTTAAGACTATATTTTGTAGCAGCCATAACAGCCAGTTATTGAGCTGCTTTTTAACACTGGACAGTTGCGTGATACAAACATAATGCTTTGAAGCCCCCAAAGTATTTCATATGAGGCTTAAAGGAAACTGTATAGACCTTATGTGTGTTATCAGTGAGGCCGTATTCAAACTGATTTCCTGCCAACACACCTAAGAACAGCCTTGTTCTGAGACTGTAGTAAATACTATTTTCTGAAAGTAAAGCAGTATCTTCTGGCATTCACCTCTAGTAAATGGAGCTTCAGCCAGCACTTGTTCCTTTTTCATCCAATTGTCCCAGCTGAATTTCCCAAGAGAGCTCCCTCATCTAGCAACTATTAATTTGTGATTCTGAGAATTAATAAGTAGCAAAGCAAACATCAGCTCACAAGGTGCTTTCAATCCCTGTCTCCTATTTGGCAGATGTTAAAATGCATCTCAAATACTGAAAACCTCACAAACTGTTGGCTTGTGTAGCTCCAATTTTGTGTTACTAGTTTTTTGCTGTATCTCCCATAACTAGTAACATAAGCATAATAGCAGAACATTCTGTATAGATGGAGAATGTTACTCTGGTGTTACTTAGCACAATGTATTGTTCTGGTTTATTTTGAAGTGGAAATAAAATAAAAAAAAAAAAAATTATGCTGTGGTCTATTGTTTCTCTGTTGATCCCATTTTCCTAATTGGTTCTTGTGCTCTAGCAAAGACTGTCCAGATGACAGAATAGCCAGAAGGAGGTAAAACACCACAGTAGTCTTTAAGCTCCATAAGCACGTTTGGATATAATGGGATGATATTCTTGCCTCATCAAATTCAGGATTCATGCAGATTTTTTCTTGTGCCTCTACATATTGTAATGGATATAAATCTCATCCCATGGACATAGCCTTTGTTCTTTTCTAGCTTTCTCCTGACAGTCACCTGTTATATCTCTCCGACCTCTTCCAAAGATGTTTGTTCCAAAGCCTTGTTTCCCCACAGCTGGAGCTACTCTCATCCTGCACCACTTTTCCTCTCTCTTACATTAGGCACTCTTTCCCTCTACCCCAAATCTTTTTTAAAAATTTCCTTTTCTCCGCTCCTTTTAAAGTTTTATCTCCTACTGTTACTAGCCAAATGACAGACTTTTAAAATTCATTCACCACTCAATATCTTTAAATTACAATAACCTGTAATTTCTATTGTCCTGCGTTTCCCTTGTACCACTTAATTCCAGAATGTGTTCTGGGAAACAGACAATGCATTAGGTAAGTGAAACTGGGAACAGCAAATGGCAAATACGTAGTTTGAAATTTTGTGTTTACACTGAAATATATATATAACGTGAGATATAGTTAATGGATATTGCAGTATTGCCTTCTTCAACTAATACGATACTACCCAGAAGATAAGTATGAACATGAATTTTTTTAATATACATAAGCCAATGAAATATTATCACTGTATAAATGCTATTTTAGGTATTTTAGAAACTAGAATAAGTTTGCAAAACATGACATCTTTTCCCGATTTTGTTACGATACTGGAAATACACCATTTCACAGGGAGTGGAGATTAAATTAGCTTTAATGTCATGTACAAGTTGTGCCTATTTTAAGTGTTTTTCTCTCACTGGCTTTGATTGTATAATCCTAGCACAAACAAATGTTTTTTTTAAAAATGCCTGTTTTGTGCTTTAAACTATTGTAGGGCTCATTTTTAAATGGGGAAAAGACAGGTTCATAGACTGAATTATCTGTTTAAAAGTTTCATAATTGGCCTATGATTTACAAAAAAGCCATGGCTCTTTTTATGCTCTTAAATATAATTTCTTCTCAATTCAAAAGAACTGAATTATCAGAATGCAAGAGAATTGATAACATTGTCTTGTAACATATTAACTTTCAGGTAAGTGTAACCTGACTGAAAATTAAGAATTGGCAGGTTTTGTGTGCAACTCTGCTCTGCAGTCTTTATTTGCAGTTTTTATTTGTCAAATAAAACTCAGCAGGAGAAGCTCAAAGAATTGTAGTCAAAATCACCTAAGATTTGCAGTAGATGAAACAAACAGATGATATATCTTTCTAGAGAAAAATATGTTTTCAAGAAGAAATTAAATTGTTCATGTTTATGTTGTTCCCATATACCTGAGTATTTCTTCAGAAGTCCTCAGAAGTTTGATGCAAGCCTCAAGTACATTCAAAGTGGAAACTGTATTTGACCAGGAAGAAACTCAGTCTTACTGGACCTCAGCTAAACATCCAATACTGAGGATCAAGGTCTTCTTTCTGTTAAATTCTTGAAATCTGGGTGTTTCTGCATGGTATTAAGTACAAGAAACCCCCAATAAGAAGTCTGGAAGATCCTTTAGAATATACAGCTCGAATACATCAGTGTAAATTTAACTTAATTCACTTTATTGTCATATGAGGAAGTTTACACAGCGTTTTAGAACTGTCCTCGAAAGATGAAATCCTACCTGTTTTTTCCTAATAAATGGCATATAACATTAGTTTATCCTGTTTATTTTAGATTAACTTAATCAAACCAATCCACGTGAAAGAAAACCATCACCAGCTGCCTTATTTCATCTTGGACATAAATTCAATACCTGGAGCAGGTTCTCAGCTGTAAATTCAATGGACTCAAAAGCAGTTCCACATGCAAAGAACTATGTCACTGGACATTTTCTAAAGTGTTTTTCTTAAGAGGGACACAGTGATCATCTCTAAAAGGCTAGGATTTTATCAGTGGTCCCTTGAATGCCATGTTTAAGGCCAATTAACAGAAAACAATTTGTTTTTTAATATACATTTTTATTTTAAATAAAACAATTTTCCAAAGGATAAATCATCTTCTGTCCCATACAGACTACATCATACCTACATGAATTTTGAATTTTCAGAGTAAGAAGTTATGTATCTACATACACCATTCTACTGTTTGCTAAGTATAACTGAAAAGAACCTAGCCTAAACTTGTATTTGAATATACGTTAATGTATTGCAGCACATCTGAAAAACCTTTAACAATTCTATCATAACTGTGCTTTTACTGTGTCCTTCTATTAAGCAACCAAGAAGCAACAAAAACATGCTGCAAAACTTCAAGTTTAGCTCTTGCAAATGGAGCTGGAGATGCACTCCAATACATTTATGTAAATACAGCATCACTAATGCTATGAGTAAGTGGGAAAAAATGCACAGGAAATCTATTTTGGTATATAGATTTAGAACTAAAAATCATTTGTGTTTTAAAATAACGTCCGTGAGGTCTGCTGTGCCATTGATTTTTTTAGCAGAAGTCTCCGTTTAATTCAACATGGGAGTTCTGCTTGAAAATAAAAGGCTACAGCATGCCTGCTATATTTAGGGCCAGCTGATGTAAATCAGAACAACACTGATTATAATAGACATATTCTGATTTACTTCAGCTGAAAATTTGGCTTTTAAAAGCTGATGGAAATCATTTGTACATGCTACAGAAGTATGATGTAGAACAGAAACAAATTTGGAGATTGCATTATTCAAATGTCAGCAGGTAAGCCATTGCTGTAGAAAAGAATTTGCTTCTAAGCTAAATTAACAACAAATGGAAGTTGCCTTTTCAAAAAACTTTACATAAAGCTGTCACTGTGGTTGCTTGCTTACATGATGATTTTATCTGACGTGATTTTACAAGTCTGTGATCAGAACAGCACAGGAACATATGCTCAGTTTCCTATTTTTCAACTTTATCTGCTGCTAATACAACAATGAAAAAAATTATGACTCAAGTACCTTTAACAGAATTTAACTGAAGCAGAATAAACTAGGCTTAATTTGTATCTCCTTTAGTAAGAAAAATATTTATTATCAGAATACATGCATGTTACTTAAGTGCTTTGTTTGGTCTCAACGCAAAAGAATACGTGCATTGAAGGGAAATAATGGAAATGACAAGCAATCAAGGATGTGCCTATACCGTATGTGTCACACATTGTAGGTAAATCCTGCAATGGATATTTTCCCATTACGTTCAGTTCATTCTGAAGAGGTTCTGTCCCATACAGACTCCACTTCAGCTTTATGCTTGTATGACCATTTTAACTTCCAGGAAGATATTGATAAAATGAGGTAGTCAGGAAGGAGCAACAGAATGACTACAGGATTGCCAGACATGTCTTGTTGTGGCAGACTCCAGAAGAGCAATCAGTTTAGCTCAGAGTTTGCCAAAGAAATGTTTACAGGTTAACTCGATCACAAGCTGTAAGCAAGCAATACATGGAGTATGATGGACACTCCACTTTGCTTTAGAAGACAAAATAAAGTAAGACACTATAGGCAAAGGTTGAAATTGAATTGCTTCTCGGGTCTCCAATACTAGTAAATTTTTTTTCTTTCTTTCTTCTTCTCTCCTAACAGAAATGCTCAGGGTCAAACAAGGGCCAGTTCAGGGGAATTACCTGATCTGTGAATACTGGGAGTAAAAGTCATCTTAGGGGTCCTCTATGGATATATAATTTTTGAGTTTCCTCCAGAGTAAGATGTTAATTAGTGAAAACAGAAACATGTTTGTTGACCTCAGTGTAATGAAAGACATTAATTTCTAATTATAAATTAGAAATACAAATCTCATTAAAACATGAGAGGTAAGCAGAATTCCAAACAAATCTATTTCCTCCAACTTAACGCTTATTTAAACAAAGGCAGAAGTGTTATTATCAATATACGTCTTATTTTAAAACACAATTGAGAACAAAACACAAAGTTTAACCCAAACCTGAAATTTCCACTTTAACGTAACTTTATCCTATTTTCCAAGGAGTATGTCGATGTAACAAAAGAATGTGCCCTCCCCAAGCAAAATGTAAAATAGGAATTAAATGGTTCATCAAGAACTGTAACAGTAACGTTGGTCCATTTGATAGAAGTTTGGTAAGAACTATCTCATGTGAAAAAGCACTTTAAAATGAACTTTCACAAAAATTTCCTAGCATCATGTTCCATAGTTCATTGCAATCCTCCCCCCTTCCCCCCGACAATATTTCACTGAGCCTTCACTGAAATCTCAAACATAATAGCCAGATACTTATTTCCCTGACCGTCATTCAAACTCTTGATAAATCCCTACCTCTTCACTGTGACAAGAATGAACATTATTTCTTAGCAGGGTTTGATAAACTGAACACCATTTGCACACCATGGTCTTGGAAAATGAGTGGTTTCTGCTTTGAAGTGAAAAAGATTTTGATAGATTGATCAAGACAAAACCTTCAATCTCTAATCAAGAATCTAATTCCTTGCATGATTCTAGTAGTCAAGCTTGCCTGTTTTTATGAGGTTCAGTGATAGCTGTCTTTTTTTTTTTTTTACATTGCAGGAGAAGTACAATAGACACTCATCTTCAGCAATTCACAGAAGTTCAGGGCATCTCAAAAGAGAGACGGTGAAGCACAAGACCACTGCTACAGCGAAGACATGAATCTCACTGGAATTAAATACATGCTATTAAACTACCTAATGAGTGTTCTGATTTCATAGTTTAATGGAATTTTCAGGTCGGTTGTAAGAGAAGGTACAGGGTAAGCTTCTTGCCAAGGGTTCACCTTTGCTTTGGAGTGAAAGCAGTGGCAGAAACAACTAATTTCAATCAGGGTAAAAAAATGTGATGGTATTTTCAAAATCATAACAACACTCTTAGTAAAAGCTTGTATCATAATTCACTAAGTCAGAAGATTCTGTACATTAAAGCTAAAATACAGAGAAAATAAAAGAAATAAGTGTTTATTATCTATAGTAATTTTAAAATACTTGATATACTTACATTCATCTTCTAAAAGTGCATTTTCCAAATGTATTAAGTCATGCTACACTTTGGCTTAGCATTAACTGTCTCACTAAGTAAAATAGGGGTACATATTTAGTTAACACAATCCATGCTGTCCAGGAACATGTAAGATACCTCTCATATACTGTTGAACTAGATAAGGACAATAACAATTCTGCCACACACTGATTAGTCTTCAAGAAAATTTCCAGATTGAAGAGATTGACATCTCGCAGAAAATGAGATATAACCAAAATAAGTGCCTAATCCATATCAATTTTTAATATCACAATCAACTCAATTCCAGCAGATGACTTCATACCCACATGAGAAAAGAACTTGTGTGCAAATGGAAATCCAAGTTACTAAAGTAAATGGACAGGGTTTTTTCTTTTGTTTTTAAAGGTGGTCAATATATGTGAAAGGAAAATTGAATTTAGAATTAATATTAGAATTATTTAGAAAATAAATTCTATTAGAAAATATTAGAATTAATTTTCTACTTCTCAAGAAAAACCTCACAACTGTCCCAGCAGCTTTTTAAGACTTTTTTAAAATGCATTCTGTGATATAACAAGTCACCGTTTGAAAGAGATAGGGGAGTCTTTCCTAGGCTAAACAGTTTCACAGTACATTATACAACGATTAGAACTGATTGGCACTTAATTAGGGAGTGTTACTGATTGATTATTGATTTACCATTGGGAGATTTCACATCTCTCTTTCTTATTTTAATCTTAAATTTCACCCTCGAACAAGGTTATCAGCACTACATAATCTCATATCTCAGATACGAAAATAGATTTTAATTAAAAAATTTAATTAAAAATAACAAGTCAATATAATGTTATTTTAAAAGTATTCCCTGCTTCTTTTATATTCCGATTCAAAGAGATGATTCAGATCTCTATTGAGATAACAGATTTTTCTTAGCTGCTGAATCAGAGCGACAAAAATCAAACGGAAAAATGCAATTAACAAGATTCACGGTTTTGCTATTTTATTTGATTTTGTCTGTCTGTTACCATGACCTTGCTGTATCTAGCATCTAGACCACTTTAACAGGATATTTACCCACATGCAAATTTAACACACATTGACAAAAAGTCCCAGCTGTTGCTGAGTAGGGACTTGGACTTTAAATTAATCTGGGAAGGGATCAAATCTGCCTGTACCTTTATTTGGAACATAAACTAAGTGTGGTCTTTGCTTGGGTATCTCTACATTATTGTCATGTAAATAAGTATTGATTGTCTGAACAGAGGCCCCAGAAACACAAATGCATACACAGTTAAGTGAAAATGATAATGTTGTTCTTGAACCCATCCACTAAAACCATGATCCTTTGCTATTCATCTAGCTAAACAGATAAAGGATAACACAATTTAAGATGAACTAATTATCTCCTGCACATCCATGGCATATATGATGCACAACATGCCTCCTTAGTCACCCTAAAATTACTTTATTTATTGAGGACAACAAGTATAGCACCAAACCAAATCATATCCAAGAAGTGTTCTTCCCACTAGGATGACRTACAAGTGACACCGGTAGCTAGATGTCCCCTCTCATTCCTTCTGTGCTATGTATAACAAAACCCAATTTCCAGAGCTGAGCATAAGGACCAAAAGCCACCAGGTTTGGAGGTGTTGTTGATAAGGAGATATGGGGAAAAGCTGCAAATGGTAGTACCCTTCCCTTAGGAAAAGGCTATGCAATTTTAAACCTACCATCAAATTTGCGTAATTAAAAAAAAAAAAAGTAAAAAGCCAATTTCCTCTATCAGAGCATGGTCCCCTCATAATAGCCAATTTGTTCAGTACTTTCTTACTGTCTGAAAATACTGCAAGTAAATACTAAACTATTGCACCTTATTTCTGCATATGTAATAAGTGTAATCATCAAATATTCATTTAATAAATTAGAAAACAAAAAGCCCTCTTCTTCATTAGAAAATTCCTCATAAATGGAGCCGGGAAAAATGATGATAAAGCATTTTAACCAAATTGTCCTCCAGCATAAGTGACCTAGCTCTATTGGTGCAACTAAAAAGTTGTCAGAATATAAACCTGTCCAGAAAGCAATGAGGGATATGTCTTAGGCTCATTGAAGTATCATGTGCTACTCGCAAAAATGACATTTAGCAAGTGAAGTGCTAGATTTGGACCTGATCCTCTCAGAGGCTATCAAGCATTATTTGCCCAATTTAATAGAATGCTCAAATCCATGTATATTATAAAGTACACTAATAATCCTTCTGAAGTCAAAGGATCTATCCACGTATTAAATATTTAACATCAAGTGAGGCACTCAAGCATATATTTAACATTAAAYGCATAGGTCCTCATAGAATCTAAAAAGGACTACTCATTAGCTTGGTTATTTGGGTAAATTGAATGATGGATTAAGCACTCATTCCAAGGCAAGTATCCAGCCTTCCAATTTCATTGTCCTAATCTTTTACAGACACTGATTTATGAAAACAGGGTAAATCTATGTTTAGTTTGGCTTGTTGTGCATACTATCATTGTTAGTTGACTTTCCAAACAATATTCTGTTTTCTCTTATTTAAAAAGTAGTACTTCTGGCACGTGATGATTCCACATTGGAGATATTACTCAGTTTTACTTATTCAATTACAAACCCTACTTACTTTGCAATTTTCTCTTGGATTTCATCATATTCACAATAATAAACAATATTAACTAGGTCATCATTATATACTGCTTTAATTAAAATCCTGCATTCTTTAGGATCACTAGTTGGCTACCAAATTATTTCAAGAAAGACTTTGGCAAAAATGCGTGGATGCTATATCAAATGAACATTTGACATAAGTCAAAATAATAGCAGTCCTATGTGTGGAGGTCACTAATGAACTTTCTTTTAATGATATATCCTAAGATCACCTTTTAGAAATTCTTTTTCTCTCTCCTGTCTCTCAAAATAAAAATCTACGTTTTGATAAAACAAAAATATTGCCTTCACTCTTCCTCAAAGTTTTCCATGCTTTTGATCTTTGAGGAGCCCTGAAATAATGATTTCTTTTGTCTAGAAATACTTCTTTCCCAAGGATAAAGTGTAAATTTATTTTTCTGACTATATCATATTCAATAACACAAATAAAAATAAAAAATAGATGTAACTTCTGTACACGTCATTTTTGAAAGTTTAACATGTAAGACCCAAAATATGCATCTTAATCCAAGATGAAAGAGCAATTGCTACCAAAAGACAACAGTTTACAAAACAATTACTTGACAATAGTATCTGAAATGTTACAGTAAGGGCCTGACTGAAAAAACCCTGAAGTCAAAGGGAATTTCTTCCATTATTCCAAGCAGAATTTGGGCTAGGTCTTTGCTTTTTTTTCCTGAAGAATCCTCTTTAGGCATCACTTGTAATGATGAGCAATAAATACAAATAAAATAACTCTCATAATACAGCTGCTCAGTGTGTTCAGGGGCACAGGGAAYAGTGTCCTGAATTCAACCAACACAGGGGCAAAACACACATCACGACATGGCAAAGGGAGAGATTATACGTATTTAGGCCATAGTTACAGCAGTATCATACTCTTGACGCAGGAAGACAGCAATCACGCTTTTTATAGCTCTGATGCGATGGCATCTGGAATATTGCATTCCCCTGCATAAAAATATTGACAAGTCACTGAAGAGAAATACAAATAATCAAGGGGCTAGAAATATTGATCTAAGGTAATGATTGAGAGCCCCAAACGTATCAAGCTTGGCTAAGAGAAAACAAAAGGTGGGATCTGATAACTCTGTACAAACACTCAAAAAGGGCAGCTTTCAGAAAGAGAAAGGAATTATTTAGGGTCTTTCACAGAAGAATCAGCAGCAGTAAGGGGAAAAAAAGGGGGGGTGGCACCCTCATCTCATTCCTTTCAAAAACAAATCTACTCCTCTCTGATTAGCAGAAGTTTGTGCACAGTGAACGCAGGGGAAAACTCGGTGGTAGCTAACAAATAACTGACTCGGAACGGACTGGGCCATGCACAGAGCTGCCCTATGGCTTCTCCTTGTTTGCAAAAACCACTTGACTCTC
Source organism: Phoebastria nigripes (assembly GCA_035582835.1). Classification (NCBI taxonomy): domain Eukaryota; kingdom Metazoa; phylum Chordata; class Aves; order Procellariiformes; family Diomedeidae; genus Phoebastria; species Phoebastria nigripes. The sequence continues at coordinate 4,953,839 of JAYKAV010000667.1, forward strand.
TAATTAGGCTGAAAACTCTTCTAGGCAGGGCACAGCATAGTGGAGTCTTTATCTTAACTGATGTTCTGGTTATAAATAATGCACTAAGCTAGTTAACAACAGGCTTAACTTGTTAGAAAGCTTTAGGCTGGAAGCGTGTAACTGCAGTGGAGTTTTGGCTGTATACAAGCGCAAACTCCAACACAGCAGAGCTGTAACATTAGGGATCTAGTWTGGAGAAAGCCTAATTTAGAGACTTTTTGAAATCTATATGAACATCTGTTTTATTACTGTACTAGCAATCTGTAAACCCTCCAGTTGTGCAAATTCCCTTGCAGCAAGAACATTAGTGGAAGAAAAGCAACAACAAAAAGCGTTCACCAAATAGCCTCCTTCAAGAAAACCAACATGGTTCTTTGTAATTCTAAACTATGAGTGGAATTTAAGTTATGAAATCATGGCAATATTAAATAGTATGAAGTAAATTTTCCAGTGTTTCATTCATATCACTTGATACAATATCTAAGGTATATTTTAAGTTACTACAAAAGAAAAAGGTTATATGAACTGAGTATGAGCAATGCTAATGCAATAAATAACACTAGAATCACAACAGAGAAAACTGCCGTGTTCCCATTGTACTCCAAAACTTCTTTATGGTGCTGTGAATATCCACTTATTTCCAAGCTTGTTTTTAGCTATATATGGTGACAGATGGGCTTTAGGCCTGAGTTCTGGGACTTACGTTAGGCAAAGAATTTGTCAGATGGAACATTTATACTTTTTCTAGTTTCTGAAATATTTCAGAACTTGTTTATTTTCAAATCATAAGAAGAAATAAAGTATTATCAAAGAGCTCCTGGAGCTTGCGGGGGGCGGGGGAGGGAGGGGTGTGAAGTATTTAAAAGACGTATTTACAAAAATTCAAATTCCTTGAATTTTACAGAAATTTGGKGCTCTGGATGTCACAGGACCAAGTCATAGGTCCACTTAAAAAAAAAAAAAAAAAACAACCAAACAAAAAAACACCACACCAARACCAAACTATTAAGATTGCAAATTCCACATGGACAAGAAAACATCATCCATGTAGACTGCCCATTGTCCAAAGAGAATAATTTTCAAATAGATCAAAAATGGAACTGAGAGTTTTCAGTTTGATTTGAGTTTGAGTGACTGAGAACAAGGAAAACCAAATGTTCCAGCTCCGGGTGAAACATGGACAATTCCTGTTTGAGATTCATCCTCTTGCTTAAACTAATGATTAATTAAAAAAAAAAAAAAAAAAAAAAAAAAAAAAAAAAAAAAAAAANAAAAAAAAAAAAAAAAAAAAAAAAAAAAAAAATCAGACCAAAGCAGAAACTTCAGTGAATATACAGATTTTGCCTTTGAGGTGACTAATCCTGATTTAAAACAATAGAAATAATAATCCCATATCTCCTTCATACACTACCTAAATCCTTGCAGGCATCCTGGGACACGTGACTGTACTCAAAAGCCCTACAGGCATATACCATGTTTGTTTGTGCCCTGAATAAGGAAAAGAGAAAAAACAGAAAACACTAAGACCTGTAAGTCCTCTGTATCCCCTCAAAATTACCCCTATATATTTCCACAAGGCCCAAGTAAATAGCTTGAGTACGCTGGCAATAATTCACCTCACTAACATTTACATCATAAAATCCAGCTCACATTATGTTTTTAGTGTGATGATTAAATACAGAGGGGGAAAAAAAAAAAATCCTTCCAATCCAGACAGTCAATGTAATTTCTGCAACCTGAACACGGTCTTCAGCCAAGGCAAAGAATAAAGGGCCCAAATGAACAGAAATTGTGTCCCACCTTGACTCCTCAGCCACGTGCTATTCTCATAGGCTTGGTGTGTTTCATAGTATGAGCCCAGTATATTACCTGTAATACATAAACTCTACGTACTTCATCTTGAAAGCTTATTTTCTTGAAGTATGAGGTTTAGTACTAAGAAAGGACTGTCTTTAATTGTATGACAATGGAAGGATTTGAAGCAAAGCTCTGAATAATGGAACTTTATCCTCCTGCAAACAAGAGAGCTGACACAATGTATTCAATATTATAAATCCTGCTGTGCTGCCAAAGTTATAAGAAGGCATTCTTAGAGGAGAGCCTAATGATGGGGGAAAATACAACATTTTTTTCCTTATATGAATTCATAAATTTTCTCAGAATCACATCTAAACAGAAAGGTACTACCTGCAGGAAAATAAATTACCATAAAGCTGTTATGCTGGTTTTGGTGGGGTTGTGTGTGTGTGGTTTTGTTTGTTTGTTTGTTTTGGGTGGGGGGGGTGTTTTTTTGTTTTGGTTTGGTTTTGTTTGGTTGTTTTTTTGGTTGTTTTGTTTTGGGTTTTTTTGTGTGTGTGTGGTTTTTTTGTTTGTTTGGTGTTTTTTTTTTTGTTGTTGTTGTTGTTTTTTAAATCTCTTACAGATTATGCCTTCTTCCTGAATATTGCATTAAATGTAGGTATTATAGCAGAGCTTTTAACACAAGCAGTTTGAAATGTATGGAAAACAGCTTTGGTGAAAGAGATTTTTCTCAGCCWTCTGTCTGTTGGATTTGTTTAAATGCCTCAAATTCATAACTGGTTAACTCTGAAGTCTACAAATAGATAACGTTACTTTGTTGTACAGTTTTGAGGGTTAAGCTGTATCTGCCAGGAATAACCCCAGAGCATTAAGAAAACATGTTCAAGAAATTCAGAGAAACTTTCCTGTTTCCCTTTCTAGAGGTGAGAAAGTTGCTGGGTTTTGTTCGGTGTTTGTTTGTTTTGGGGGKTTTTTTTTGTTTGTTTGGGGGTTTTTTKGGGGGGCAGGGGGTTGTTTTCTTTTCTTTTCTTAAGTATAAAGGCCTTTGGACACCAACCTAATTCTTAGCAGTGGAACAACTGAGCAAGAAGCAAGTGCTCCAGAGCAACAGAAAATGAGCTTTTTCCCCCCTTATTTTTACCTTGTGGTACACAGAATATCCCCTTTTTTTTGTCATCCAGTAGGAAAGAAACACAATGATTTGCAATATATTCACAAATATTCCTATATCTAGGGATTATTAAGTCCTTCAACTTCATTTTACAGTTCAATTACCCACAAAAGATGTTTATTGACTAATATACTTCTCTGTTATGAGCAATTAATTAATGTGACTATTCCAGCTAGGGCTCAGCATGCACAAAAACATAATTCTGCACTGAGACACAAAGACAATAAGTATTTCAGGTAGCTCCATGTGGAAGCTAAGCTAACTTTGGCTTTATCTTATATTATTATTGTTAGGCCATATAATTGAATGACTGACTTTGTTTCCAGATAAAATTCATGAGAGCATGAGGCTTTCAAAACCATGTGTGAGAAAGAGCACCGATCTGCATATTGTACAGCAATCCTCCATTCATCACTAAAAGCGACACAGAAAGATATCTTATGCAGCAGCAGGAGTTAGATACTGTGTACTAAGATAAAGAGAAATGCTTTAACAAGCTCACCACTCTTACTCTATTGGGAAAAAAGGTGAGGACTGTCATTGCTTCTGTGAGATCTAATAAGCATATTATCCTCTGCTCTAACGATAGCAATGAATTAAATCATGATTAGGTAATGAATTGCTCCCTTCTAGGTTTAAGGGATAAATCATACTTCATCACRACGACTCCAGCACCATAGATATTTACATCCAAGTTTCCAGGGGTCAGAAGACTGAAGGCTGCAGAATTGCACATAGCTGGGGTACTTGTTTCATGGTGTGGAATTTCCTTTTGTTCATGCCTTCATTTAAAAACACCTGCTCCATCCCATAATAGAGATTTTTACTGGTTAATTCTGGCTTAGGAAGAGCTAAACCTTTCACACTCAACCAAAGCTAAGAATAGAACCCTCACAAGCTGGGTTTATTGGAAGTTAATTCTGAACTCAGCGCGTATTGAAATGCTCTCTCCAAAAGGCCAGCTGTTCCCTCTGGCTTCACGGGGGCTGCTCAAACACTAAGCCATGTGGGATRCAGCCCATGGTCAGCGAGGTTAGACTTGCTGCCAAATTACAGTAAGAAACTTTTACTGAAGTCCAACGCTGACAGACACAGGAAATCCCTTTTCATTTAGTTATCTTCCAAACACGTTTTGGGACAGATCAAATTTGAAGTAATAACTATGAAAACAATAGCTTGCACTTTTTTAGTGCATCTTTTCAGAGATGACTGTGTGCAAGACATCACATTAAGGGAATCATGACACAAAGAACCAGCAGATTCTTGTTACCCAATTCTGAGCTGTCACCTTATTCTTGACTTTACAAAATTTAACTGGACTTTTGCCATTTTTTCTAGGGGAACAGGATTAGAGTCTTAGAAACACAATTACTAACGAAAGCCTGYGTAAGAATTACCCAAGACCTCTAAAATGAGAGGAGAACACCAGTTGTTATAAGTCAGTGCAATGCCACCACTTTATAACAGCTAGGGATACGCCTTACAAAACATGTTTTGGTAGGGGTTCAGAAGGCAGGGGGTGGTGGTGAAATGAGTTCATCACTATAAAAAGGAAACAATAATTAAAGCAGTGACTAATTCTGTCCTGAACCTTTGTAGGGGCAGAAATAAAAATACCGAAYAAAACGCAAAAAATATTTTAAGAAAACATTCTAATCCTGATTCTTTTGGAGACAGATATCCTCAAAACAGTATTTCTGCAGCAAAGTACAAAAAACATTTCCAATAATTGTAAAAAAATCATGATTCTGAACAATTTGCTAGGGCAAATTAACTTAAGAGTGTAATTTCATAAATACTGGTAGAGTTTGCATCCCAGAGCAATATGTTTCACTTATACCATCCAAACAAGATCAGGGTTGGTGGTTTTTTTTGTCTGTTTGTTTGTTTTTTCCTACCAACTGGAGTGTCCAGCTTCTCTATAAAAAAGGGCTGGGATAGGGTGGTAAATATCACAAGTTTGTGGTATTTTGCAATAGTCACATTAGCAATGTATTAGTTCCATGACACATTGGACTATTAACTTAATTCTATAAATATACGGTTTAAAACACATGGGTAAACAAAAGCTATAATCGTGAAACAAATATATACCGTGTTATTATTCCAAAACATCAAGTCTAACATACGTTTGACTCCTACATGAAAAAACTTTGTATCAATGATATTAGGTATTAAAGTAAGCAGCAGCATCAAGAGTACCAAAGGATTTAATGAAATCATAACCAGATTGATAAACTGTTTGTTACACTACCACAAAACATTCGTATCTGATAAATTTAACTTTGACATTTTAGATAAATGCAGAGATAAAAAATGGAGATCCCATTTTGTATAAAACCACCTTTTACCTAATCTCACTTCATGAACTGATACAGGAGACAAAAAAGCACCAGTCTATCATGCATTTCTTTAGAACGGTTTTTAATTTGGAGATCTGGAATTGAATGTCTGTGGACAGACACTTGCGAAGCATTGCCAGTGAAAGATAAGGAAATAGGGTATGCTTTACGAAAGAGTTCGTGAGAAGCTTCTGAAGCACTGGTGTGATAAAGGTGAAGGCCCCAGTGGGGTACATCTCAAACAGCCACGTTCCATATGCTAATCTTGTTATAAAGAATTGCTTTAATTAAAAAAATAAATAAAAAAGCCAGACTGACAAAACCCAGCACTCTAAAGTTTAAAACATGCTTCCTTGTCAGTAGATAAAGTCCAATGAGAAATACTGAATGCTTCTGTAGCGTATTCAAGAAAAAAGTCCTCAATAATCAAACGATGCTGTGAAGCAGCATTGTAAGCACGTCTGTCTATCTCAAAGAGATCAATCCCACAAAATCTACTGCTTTATAGACCTGAAGTAGAAGAGTCTTCTAGCATCAAAAGCTTTTCTTCCTGTAGCTTTCCAGTTTGCCTTAGCTGTCTCATTTCTAGTGGACAAGAGAAGTTGATAGATTGTAGAGAGCAGCATAAGAAAAACTACACATTGTCTGGCAGCTGTAAACAGTTGAATCAGGAGCTGCCTTTATATCTTCACATTGCATCCAGCACACAGAAGCTTTAGCCTATTATCTGTGTATTATCATATAGCACACCAAATCGTAATCTAGGTCACTAGGGTGTAATAAATACAGATGGTACAAGAGATGGATAAACTTTTGTGCTTAGTCAGCTCTTTACAAGGGTAACGAAGATAAACTGAAAACAACTGTTTCTAGATCTACTTGTGCAGGAATCTATCCTCCCTCTGCTTCTGGCTTCACAAGCTAGTCTTCAGCTCTGAAGCTTACCTGTTTCTTCTAATTATTATAATATGCTTCCACCTGAAAATTTCATCCTACTAATATTCCAAAACCACCATGGCTATAAAATAATATTTATCATAAAACTTCTGAAAGATACATAGACAATATGACTTAACTGAAACAGGACTCAGATTAAATTAGAACATTTGTATGTAAAAGCAACTATTATCTGTAAGATCTGGCTTAAATTTCCACATCGCTTTCAGAACTATTTTGAACTGACAACAGAGACACAGCTTTTGTGACCAGAAAGTGGTCAAAAGTGCTCAGTGCTTTGAGAATACTCCCCACTAATGGAGATAATTGCACGAACCAGGTTGGTTTACATGGATTAATAAAATGTTTCAAATTTAACACAGAAACCTGGCTTGGTAGCATAATTTTGTGCCTTGTTACACCAAAGCTCGCTTTGTCTCAGCATCTATCATTAGAATTCTAGATACTGAAGTACTAACACTGATACTGCATCAAAAATAAAATCAAACCCCATCAAATCTGGCTTCTTTCACATTAACCACTTCCAAAAGAATATCTGATTACATTAAAAAAAAAATCCCACATTTTGAAATTCTGCTGTTCCATCGTAGCAGTTTTGAAACATTTATAAGATCAGCCTGCGTGTGTTCTAATCCCAGTGGCTGCATAACAACGGCCTGAGGATCCTAGGCTGTCAGGAACAACAAATTGCCAACAAGAAACACATCCTGTAAAACACTGCCTGGGTAGTTTATTTAAATTTGAATCTGTATCTCTGTTGTTGGCACATAGCATCAGTCATGACTTAAACCATTAGCAACAGAACACTATCCCCCACCTGACACACAATGCAATAACAAATGTGACTACTGTATCAGCAGGGAGCAGGCTTTTTATCAGTTTATTTTAAAATGCTAGTTATTTGTAAAAATAAAATAAAGTCACAAAAACTAAATAGAGCGTGCAGCAGTTTTCAACTGGCTATCTAGCTCACAGAACAACTACAGAAACCTGAGTATTAAAGGTTGTGGTGTGCCTGTTGCATTGATTTTCATGCCAGCATACTTGGCATGGTGCAAGAGCACCAGTACATGATAAACTACAACGTATTTCATAATGGGATGGTTTGCATTAAAAAGGGAAAACAACAGAGACTTGCTGAGTGTAGGCCATGGCATGCAATTTTCACTGTCTTGGGGGCAGCATGATTTATGGAACACTAGCAGACACTGGTTTATATCTAGCTCTACCAGCTGTGTTTAATAACCTTAACTATCCCTTTTGCCAAGAAGTAAGCACCCACAAAAGCCAGCAGTGCAGTCAGCAGGGGATTACTGTGTTCATACCTGTAAGAAACTGATGCAATCCAGCTTGAAACACTGGGGGAATCCAGTCTGCTAATGAGATTCAAGTAAACAACCAAAGTAAACACACAGAAATGTAGACTTCTTCCGCTTAATTCAGGCTTATAAAACACCTTCAACAGTCAGTGGATGGATGGGTCACCTCCAGAGATGATGACTATGTGGATCTCAGGAAGGTTAAAATCACTCTCTGATGGTACCTGTTTTCTCTTCATTAATAACACAGTCACTTACTAGAGTCCTGATACACCTCACTTTGGTATCTCAAATAAGTGCTAGAGACAGGTGGGATAAATCTATGCACCTGTACACTTACTTTATTTGCTCATTATTTCCCCAGTACCAATAGCTAAAGTCTAGCCATGCTTTCAGGTACAGAAATTAAGCAGAGATAGGACTAGCAGCACCTGGGAAGCTTATGTCTCAATTAGAAGACATTTAGCAGCCTTCCAAAAAAACATAACCCCTCACCATTTATCACAATTTTAGTGACTGTGATGTAATGTCTTACCAAAAGGACACAACATAGACACTTTCTGGCGAGGTAGCCTACCACAAACAATGGGACTGATCGTAAAAGAGCATTAATATGAAACTATGGCAAGCTGCAACATGAAGGAGTTGGATTTAAATGACAAAACCATAACAACACATTTTTAATGACAAAACCACAAAACTTTCAGTTTCATCAGTTCAGAGGCTGAACGTAAACTGCATTTTTAACGTCTTTCGCTCCTTTTAAGCGAGTACTCCAGAGTTTGGTACTTGGGCAGTAACAACAAGACCAACTGATTTGAGGATTCATAACAATTCTCCGTTCAGAAAATCATGACAGCATATGTTGGTCGATGTCACAGAAATAAATTCTTCAAAGCAAACTTGTTAGTCTTCTATCCAAATAGAAAGCTAAAATTTACAGAAGTTTGAGTTTATATTTTTCCTCCTTTCACGCAGCCTTTTCCTGCATTTGGAATGCATTTCTCCTAATCCAATTACCTCCATCTCTGGCTTACAAGACTGCTAACCCCAGTACACATGCTTCTTTGTAACCTTGCATGCTTCTCAGGTTTTTTTTTACTATCCCTGGACAAAACTACTTAGCTCATGTAAACTCCCTCTCCCTTCCTCCCCCTCAGGGTCCAGTTTTGGTTTAATGTTCTCTTTTGAACCAGGCCTTAGCCTTGCAAAAAGCAAACCACTTGTAGCCTGAGTGCAACCACGAATACAGCTCTTCTACAATAAGTAGTTTCTCTGCTCTCTTCCCAAGGATTCCAGCTGTCTTGCTTTTGTCTCTTCTGCTTGCATCTTTCAATAAACACCTTTGATTTAGCAAAATGCATTCATATATGCAAAATAATATCCCAGAAAAACTACGACACATAATGTTGTACAAATCATTCGTGAGGATAGAATTTTGGCCAGTTGTTTGTAAGCAGTTTGGTTATTGCATGGACAGTCACTAAGTTTTACCTATGCTTAAATGTTTACAAGCAAAACAAATTAAAGAGAATTAAGTTATTAAAACTTTAATTATTTGGGATTGAGAAAAAGCAGATATTTGAAGCTTGAAGTATTTTATAAGTGCAATTAAGAGTTGATAAAGAGTAACAATTTGACCCTAAAGCGCAATAGTCTGTTGAAAGATAACAAGCAAAGGAGAGTTAGTAAACAAACAGCAAATTTGATCACAACAGACCCGTTAATTTGGAATGGACTCAAATACGTAGATAAATACACATTTATTTTCAGGCTGAATTTTAAGTGTCCTAAGATTTTTATTAATCACTCTGCAGGCAATATATATGTCTCCTAAGGTTCTTCATGTACTTCCTACTATGTTTATTAGAGAATAATTACCAGCTGCCTTTTACTGGCTTACATTTGCAGCTTTGAAGAAACTTACGCTTTCATATAGTATCAAAATGAAAACTGCAACTGTGTCTTCCAAAAACAGTTGTTATAATTACTTCAGAAACCTTGATCAATTTAAAATACGTAGCTCTGCTTTGAACTAATAAGAGTCAGTCTAAGCAGAAATATTAAACATGTGGTTAAGATATCCAGTAAAGGTGACAGGCAAAGAAACCAGAAAAAGCTGCAAAAAAGAAAATCTTTAACTCCATGAAAATGGGATTAAAGAACAAATCTTAAAATAAACATAAAGAGAAAAGATATTAAGCTCCTAATCTAACACAAGTGAGCTGAAAAACACGTTGTACTATGTTCATAATCACCTGTTTTGACAAAAACACGCTGTGGTGACTGCTTAATATGCACAGTGTATATTCAAGCCCTTTTTGCAAATAAAAAAGTAAACCTGTGAATATAATTGCCTTAAGTATACACTGGAAACAATGATTAAGGATAAAAACAACCAGGTAGGAATCACTGTTAAAACAAAGATACACCAATCTGAAAGTTATAAGCCTGGTTCTCAGTTTTACATGTTCTCCAGATCAGTTCTGCTGCCCCCCTCTCAAATATTTTATAAATACCTATCTTGCAAAGGTCTGTATGCACCATATACTGTCTAACGAACCTTCAGATTCTTTATGTATCATTGCAGGCTGAACTCTTTGCTCCAGAAAGCTGACTACTCCCCTTTGTTACACTGAAATAGAGGACATTTCCCATTTAAGTCTCAGAAGTTTTCCAACTTTGCTTACCCTGGAGAATCACTTGGGCTTTTTTAATAACTATGCTTTATCTATGCACTGGCCTTGGAATGATTTTGCTGTGCATTCCTAAGAGACCATGTTCTCAAGCCTAATAATTCTGCATACAAGTGCTGCTGAGTTCTCTCTGCAATCGCAGCCCAGAGGCCAGCTGGCAGCAGATCGGTATTTGAACCAGTGGTCCGGTTGCAGATAGGACAGCTAGAACTTTGGCATCCTTTTGTGATACATGGTCATTTGAATGTTTGGGATATGACAAAACATTTAACCACCTCCTCCTCTTCTTCCATCAGAAACCTCTTTCAATTACTGCATGTTACAGCTGCTTTTTTTCCTTCTATGGCAAAATAGGCTTCTGACCCCTGACAAGGTCACCCAGAACTGGGCATTTCAATTTCTCCTGTGCTGCRATGCCTGGATTCCCATGTCTCTGTCACATTTGTCTTTCTTCAGTTTGGTCCTATAGAGTTCCTCCATAATAATTAGCCATCACTGTTTTTATCTGTTCCCCAAATTGCTGAGACAGTATCCCAGAATCTGTTAGCTATTCTAATGATTTGAGATTTTCCAGGCAATATTGTTTCTTTGACAACTCCTTTCGCTTCAGAGACAAAGGGAAAGAGCACATTATTTGCATCACCCTCTTTCCTTTCCAGGTCTAGATGAGTACATGATATAGCAATAGTTCCACTGCTTTCGCTGTTTGTTAGTTGTCTTGCAATCCAATAACCTCAAAGATCCATAAGTCAGCACACAGGTTGTTTTGCTTCTAGATGTTGTTTTATTTGCACATTCAACCTATCCCTTCTTGGCAGTGGATTGTGCTGGACTGATTTCTGCCACTATACTTGACATGCTGCACACGCAGAAGGCTCCATATTTCTAACACAGAATGATTTATCAAGAAAATTAGTCAGAGGCATCACATTTCAGCCTGATTTCTTAGTGCTTCCATAGCCTTGCATTGTCTGTTCTCCTTCCATAGTCCCATGCAGGTTGCTCCGCTAGCACGTATACACCTTCTTTCTCAGTAATCCAGGTGAAATTCTAAAGCAGTCATCACAAATTTCAACATGTGCTGGAAAAACTACAAATAGACAAACGATGTGCCAAGGAAGCTAACTGTATGAGAGCAGTAGATGCCTTACTGGTCCAGTCAGGAGCAAATTATTCAGCATCTGTTTCAAAAGCAATTTCATAGATATACTACGTCTTTCAATTTGTACATATTGCAGTGTTTCCTTTTATTATCTTCCACTCCACCTCCCAGGTAAATCAGTAGAAGGAGGGACAGACTGCCTTTCTAGACAAACTACCATTCGAAGTATGACTTGGAAAAAGCAGTCAAAATGATGTTATTCACCCTCCAACTATTCCATTGCAAAAGATGCCTTTCAGTTGACTGTGCAATGTCAAATTGCCTCACTTGAATTGCAGAGGAGAAATTATATATGACCTTTATCCTTATGCTCAGTATTCTCTATCCTGGAGCTTTTTAATACAATTTAGCACAATTATTTAGAATGATTTCACAGCAATATGAAGGCAACATTTTTTCTACAACCTTCTAAAAGGCATCTAAGATATAAATTAATTTCATGGACATTAATTTCGCTGAGCTCTCAAAATAAAACATAACTAAGAAAGTTCCACTGACAAATAGGATGCAACTATGCAATTACAGAACATTTTTACAGGGGAAAAAAAAAAGCTGAGTTTTCATTCAAACTTACCTTTGGCATTTTGCGCCTTTATTGGAAGAATTTACTCTTCATTTAATATACAGAATTCTCTAGCATTTTCAAATCATACTTTATTGAAAGAGAAGAATTTAACAACCCACACTTTTGGGGCAGACAATACGTGACGCCACATACAAAGAAAACAAGCTGGTTTTACCTGAGCCCGGATCTTATAAAGTACCGAAGCCTCAGAAGGCTATATCCACACTGCCCAATAAAGCAAGCCACAAACACACACTATATACTATTTTATTTATTTTAAAAAAGTCCTCTACCCCTGCCAAATCAAAACCAGTTTTCACCCAAATAAAGACATTTCTTAATAACGAGTAACGCTGCATTACTGAATTTCAGTTGTCCTCCTACACTAGTTGAACTGTACACTGCAGAAGAGTTGTTTTTACAGAAAGAAAGAGGGCATTTTCTTTCTATTTATAAAAATACCTATTTTCCTTTTTGAGTTGAAGAGTGTTTTGCTCTTTTTGGTTTGGGGTTTGTTTTTTAAGATAAAATAAAATGCAAACTCAATAAAAATACAGACAACAACTGAGGAAAAATGTCTCAGATGTGAGAAGTTAAGAAAACTAGTAAGTTGAACACAAATGCTTAGGCAACCTTAACTGTACCTACACTTATTGTTCCACCTATACTAAGTTCATTAAGGTACATTAACTTTAATAATTACAGGTTATAATCATAAATAGTTTAGAAATACTTTACAGAATTGTTTGCCAACCAAACTTTAAATGTTGATGTTTGGGTGGTTTTTGTTGTTGTTTTTTGGTTGGGTTGGGGGTTTTTTTGTGTGTGTTTGGGTTTTTTTGTTGTTGTTTGTTTTTTGTTTGGTTGGGGTTTTTTTGGGTTTTGTTTGTTTGGTTTTTGGTGGGGTTTTTTTGTGGTTTTTGTTTGTTTGTTTGTTTGTTTTAAAAAAACAATACTATTCACAAACTCTGGGGAGGTGAGGCAGGTATTGTGATCTGAAATTTAGAAATGTACAATTCAGAATTCTCATAAGTGTGATCAACATGCCAGTACATGAGAAAGACAGAGGAAAGTGATTTACTCTTCTAGAAAGGAAAGTAATTCTTGAAAGGTTTACAGTATACATAAAAATAAAATTTCCTAATATACAGTAATAACTTCTGTAACCAACTGAGTATTTTGAATAAGCATAAATGATTAAATAATTAAGTAGGTGCTCAAGAGAGACAGTATTGATAAAAAAACCCTCTAGACTAAAAACACATCTATGAGCTTCTGCTTAGTCTAATATTTCTCCCTTGAAATGGCCAGCACTCTCAACATTAGGCTTTAGAACAGAACTCAGCTTTAGCCTGACAGACAACGATGACTCTTTCTTCAAAATAAAAGAAAAATGGATAAAAACATTCTAGGACACTTTGAAATTTTCTAACGTGTTCCATGACTTCCAACAATGTCAGTAGTTCTTCCCTATGTATTTTGAAATACTGCCAATTAAGACAGAAAAGTCTTACAAAATCTTCGTCTTCAGTTTCGCTGACCTTGAGTCTATCTTCACATTCAGAGATGCCCAGTATTACCACAGATGGCAAACATCTAGCAGAACTCATAAAACAAATGGACATTTTAAAACTTAAGTTCTTCTAAGCTTCAAATGGAGATTAAAAAAAAAATACTGAATGTTTCACTAGTCAATTTGCAAACGCGTACCAAATAGGCTTTTTAATAAAAAACAGTTAAAACAGTAACAGCATTTTATCTTGTGTTAAGATTTCTAAAAGTTATCAGAAGACAGTTGTACACTCTGAATAAATGAAGAATGCACAGGTACAAACATGGCACTCATCCACAGAATATGACTTTCATTTACAAGGATTACAAATTAAACACTAGCTTAGAGGCTGATACTGCCAAATTTATACAATGTAACGATGGAGAATTCTCCAGGAAAACATTGACTTTTGAGAACCGCAGAATAGGCTTGTGAAGGAGGAAAGAACACTTAAACTTTTTCCATTTGTAATTATTAAACAAGTGGTTTTTGTCAGCATATTCAGCTTATTGACAGACCAAGAATTACACAGTGTTTAACTGTGTTCATTACATTGGTTCTATACTGTAGCTAATTCAAATTGAGTAGCCTTAACCTTGCAAATACAGATCAGTTTTAAAAAAAAATTGCTACAAGCATTTAAACCTATTCATTACACAGGTAAGGACCTGCTGTGCATGCACTGTAGCCCAGGCAAGTTAAGTTAACCCATTCTTCAATAAGGCTACTCACATGCAAAATATTCTTGCCAGACAGAGATCAACTGCCTTGCACACCTGCAGTAGCTCTGACTGTTGAGAGCATGAATATTGTTGATCCTCACATTAGAAACCTGCCAGACATGCCTGGCATGTGCTGGCATTACCAAACACGCTCACATCAACTGCCAGGCACGCAAACAATAGCTTTGACGTGAAACGTTGCTAACGGAACTGGTAAATTTGGTCTCTCTGCCAGCTACCATAGAGTCTGTAGAACTACCAGGCCAATGAGATCTAAACGATGCTGTTTAATTTGTATTTTAAAATTAAGAGTTCGCTCAGGAATCTTGGGAGGTTTGAGTGCTGGTAATTTGAAAAGGACTCTGGAGAACAGAGTTGTTTCAAATGAGGTCTCCTCCAGGCAGACTGAGCTGGAAGAGACTGGCAGCCTTTGTAAGGGAGCAGCCCAAGAAAGGGGCCGCATTCTCAAAGGAGCAAATTCAACATCTCCTACTGACTACAGTGGCAAAGCACTGCTGTTAATTAGTGTGTGCTGGGAGGGAGGAACAAATAATATTCTAAGCATGACTTTGGTTTAAGTCTTCAAAAACTGAATGAGTTATGTTCAGCAATATATTTCACCCAGTGTTGTCCATTACTCATAAATAAATGTTATCCTCTGCAGAGTCTGGTGGGTTTTGTTAATAGACAGCCAACAAGAATGGCAATTAAAGTGAAACAAAGTATGCAGTGATGGGTACACATTACAAACAAAATGCTCTTTTTGATCCTCCAGGTTGAAAGGCTTTCTGAAAAACCTTTATCTTGCAAGGAGATAAACACAACGTTTTAGAACCTTTTGACTTATCTGGTATCAGCCTTGAAACTTTTTTTAGTCAGCTTTTAATGATTCTCTATGTAATTAGTAGCACCAAAGTAGAAGCTGATTGACAGGCTACCAGCAAGTTGTTTATACAGTGGGAAAACCAGGAAAATTATAACAGCATGAGACATTCATTTAACTCCCTAGGCAAACACAACACAATCTCACATTACCTGCACTGCCTCAGGGCCACCTTGCAAAYGGCATGGCAATCAAAGACATGCTGCTCACAGCTAACAAGGCCACCTTCTTGCATGGGAAATTACCATCAGCCTCCATAAGTGCAAAATCATATGCATCTGCTCCTTGTTGTAATCACCACACAGAGTCTAACCTGGCACTGAGATTCACTGGGATCAAACCTCAAAATTAATGTTTGGAGAAGCAATCATATCAAACACCTAAAGTCTTCCTCCCTGCCCCCAAAGTACATTAAAATAGTTCACAGTTATGTCATCACCATGCCAGGTAGCATAGCCGCCTTCTCTTAAATATAACTTCTTAAAGCTCACAAATGTTTCAGATTAGGTCTGTTTCTCTGCACCCACCCTAATAGGAGACAGCTAGCCAAACAGAAAGAAGTTTCTTCTTTTGTTCTGTAGACATAAGAAAAATGAAAAAAAGAAAAAAAAATATTTTCCAAGTGAATAAACTAGTAGGAATGGCATCAGAACAACGGCCCTAGGAATTAAGTCCTACTTCTCCAGCAAGTGTCTGGAACATGACTGGAATCTACTCAGCACCTGCAGGTGTTTAATATTCTCCTTTAGCCTTCCCATCACAGCACCCAAACAACTTGCAAATGCAAGTTTAATCAATCACATAAGACACTTGCAAAGAAAGAAAGAGTTCTGATTCCACATTCATGTGAGGGACAGAGAGATGTATACCTAGGCACAGATCATCAAGAGTACTTTAACACCTTTTGAAGACTTCGGCTCAGATGACCTACCCACATAAAACCTGTGGCTGCTGGGGAATAAACAGAAATCTCCTTAGTTCTGAGCAAGCGCCTGGTCTCTAGGCTGGTATTTGTTCCTCATTTCCTAATGCTCTGACCATGAGGAGTTTGGACAAGGACCTTGCTTATCTTCCTCTGCAGTTCTGCTCATTTTTGCTATTGAACAATAGCTTTTGGTCATTAGGATTTTGATCCAACTCATCAAAAACTCAGTAGGATTTGACTTTCAAAAATGCTACCTTGTATTTGATCTATCTATGTTTTATGCTTTCAAGAAAAACATGACCCAATATGGGAAAAAAGAGAAGAATGTACCTATCAGAACAGCAATATCAGACAAAAGCAAAACACATTATTTTCACTCCATTTCTCCCACTGTTTAATAGCTTGACTTTTGTATACCAGCATTCCACAGTTATAATATGAAGACAGCTACTGCATAATGTGTTTTCTTTTAAAAGGTCATCATTATATTAGCAGTGTTTGATGCATTGTGACCACAGCACACATTTTTTAGAGATAAGAGTGTATCTAACATTTTTCTATAATTTATTGGCATCAAGAAAGTCTATTTAATTTTTGCTTTCAGAAGAACATCTGCAAATGATTGGCATAACTCAAGAAACCTTTGCAGCTGCAACTTTCTCTAAGAGTAGAGCAGAAAGCCATGTTTGTCAATATGCCTGAGTAGGATTAAAAAAGAACAAAAAGAAACAAAARAATTAAAAAACCCAAACTACAAAACAGTTAATTATTGGAAGTAAATGTTTCATGATCTGTGTATGGCACCCAGAGCTGAATAGATCGTTAGCTAAACTTCCAGTCAGCATTCCACATAAGCATATGTTTTCCTCATAAGCGCTTGCATAAGTTTGCCGGCAGTCTCAGTGACTTAACTGGAAGTACTTATGTACATTGTGCAATAAGCAGGGACAAGGAAAAGCATTGATTTTTCTAGGGTCTTAACTTCATAATCATATGCATTTCCAACAGTCCAATACATTTTTTTCCAGCTCTTACTGCTCTTAAGTTTTCCCTCCATATTGAATTCTCAATAGAAAACCACTACATCTGGCAAGTGCTGTTAAGAGCGATGCCCAAACTCACAATGCCATTTAGTACAGCTCCTTCTGTTTTCTGTCTGTGCTTCCCTGCTGCAGCCTAATTGCCTATATTCTCAGACCTAGTTTGAGAGTTTACATGGGTCAAGGATCACGCGACATTAGACAGTTTGCATACAGCCACCCTGGTTTTGAGAGTAAGAGAATTTAATGGTATGGATGCAGGCAGTTCAGTGCCAACTAGCCCTGGTGCCATTGAGCAGTCCCAGGCATGTTCAATTTACTACTAGATGTAGCTGTAGTGCATTAGAGCGCAACACGGACAAGACGTTGTGAATTCCTGTATCCCGTCCTCACAACGTACACACTGTGCTGCATGAATGCTGCCCATAAGTTAGCTGACAGCTGAAGATCAATACACAGACAAACCAGCTAAATAAAAGCAGGTCCAGGTGGAAAACATTGCAAAGATCTTGAGGGACCCCATAAAGGAGTAAGACAACAGGTGCTGACAGCAACTCCACCCAGTTCAGATCTTACCCATAACTATTTTAATATGATGGGCTCAAAGTGACCATCTAGGTATAAAGGTCCCTTTAGCATTAGGTTCCCAGCTTAGCAGCAACAGCCTGTGCACAGGACAAAGTGCCCCCAAACAACCCTGAGAAACATTCCAATTCAAAACTCCCAAGTCTCAAATGCCCTATCTTTCAAGAACATATTGAATTATTTTAATATTTTCAATATTTTATAAAGTACTGTAACACCTGGAAAATGTACTAATCTCCATTTATTTCCAGCAGTGATCTACTAAGATTCTTACTAACTGCAAACAGATGTAGGAAGATATTCCCTGCCTCAGAGGTCATATTACTTCTAGCAGTCAGAATTACTTACCAGCTACAGGATGTTTCTGTATGTGGTGTAAATAAGACGCAATTTTAATAACGGACCTCCCCTCTCTATTCCCCCCAAACAGGCTGTTTTGAGATAGGTTCTGCATCTCATCTAATTTTAGAACAAGAGGGACATGCTGTTTGCTGAAACCTTCTCGTCAGATCTGTTTGTTTGCTTATTTCTGGTCTGTAGGTGGGCTGGTGCTTGGAGCATTTGAGCTCGAGGAGGCAGGTGGGTGGCAGGGACCTCACTCTCCCCGCTGTACTAATTTCCAAAGACCAAAATAAACATAAAAGGAAGAAGTGCAGCTCACAAAAGGTGTTCAAGCACATGAAAAGAGTTCAAAAGCCTCCTGGATGTAGAGTCTTCCTGAAGAGAGAAGCTACAGTACTAAAGGAGCAATATTAATTAAATATATCTTAATAGTATCTGCTAGAAGACACTCAACAGGAACCTGGCTTTTCCTGGAAATCTCAAAAATGTGGCCATGGATGGAGTCTGGGTAAGGAGTGACAAATCCTGGAATTTCTTTCATGGGAAAGATTTAAACAAAA
>JAYKAV010000667.1:4982142-5056237 GCA_035582835.1 Phoebastria nigripes
AAAAAAAAAAAAAAAAACCACACCAAAAAACCCCACCACACACAACACAAACATTTCAGTTAATATTCACATCACAGAACATGACATGCACTTCACTATACAGCTTCACTTGTCTGCCCAAGAAGAAGCGGTAGGTACAAGGCATACAAATATGCACAAAGTCATTCCAAAATGACCAGGGTTTTCAGAATCAATCCATGAAAAGTTACTTTTTCTTTCCCTTCTCTAGAGGAAAGAGTTTGGGTGGATAAGCTGAACAGAGACATAAGACAAAAATCAGGAACACTAGCCTCCAGCTAGAAAAAAAGCACTCAATCTAATAAATTTCTGAAAGATTTCATGAGTTTACTGCCAGTGTTACTTATTCTCAAAGAGATGGAGAGATCACATGCCACAAGGAAGCTATGTAAAAAGGAGATGCGCCCATTAAAGCTGACAATAGCTGATGCATACAGACAGATTGCTCTGTCCAGGAAAGAACTGCTTTAAATAAGCAAGGGGAAAGAAAAACTGCGAGTTGAAGCATGAGCATAATTACATTAGAAAAGTTATAATTTGATTTGGATTAGCAGAGAGAAATCCTAAAAGCTAAGAATTAATTGTGAACTACATCTGCAATTATTTTCAAGAATACTTGCATACTTTAAGATATCATTAACTTAAATGAGATTCTATGTTTAAAGGAAGATTTAACCTCACATACTCCCATTAATTCTTGCTAAATGTCCACGCTACACTTCAAAATGTAATGGAAAAGGTTAGTTAGCCATGATTCTTTTGAATGGTGCTTTCCCAAGATCCTCAAATTAAAAGTTCTGTCAGAAATGCAGTCTGTGAAAACACAAAGCTACGTACTACAGAAATGCATTAATGTCTCAGCATGTAGTAATTTGCGTTGCATCTGTTTGTCAGATATGAACAACAGCTTCCTCCTGACAAAGCTGGGCTGATGCTGTAGCCTCTTCAGCATGACCCCAGCTCTAAACTATAACCAGAAGTCATATGCCCCTACCCCTCATCTCCTCAGGAAGATGACCCTGTTAAATTTTGTCAACCATAAGCAATTAGTGCCAAACTATTTGCTTGCTGAGTTTGTCCAATGTTAAGCTACCTACATTTTCCTAAAAGACAGATTTTGGCCTTCCAACATGTTTATACACCTGCAGAGAATGAGGCTGCCTCTTGGCCTGCACTGTTACGGAGTTAGGGAGTAATAGCTTAATCAATCTGATTTTTGTTTTGGAATTGGCAACTGGAAACAAACAGAGAAGTCTTCCATTGAAGCACCTGGGGACATTATTAATATAAGGTTTGCACTGCACTGAGCAAGAGACCCATCCTGCTATTACTGAGCAATTGGTCATTGATTTAGACTATTAGAAGAACAGCTGGCATGCTTCAACCAACCAAAGCCTACACATATTTCAAAAAAGTATTATCTGCGAAACATTATGGCTCTTGATTTGTTTCTGGAGACTTTCCGAATCTCAAACCAAGTAATCTGCTACTTTTACCTTCGTAAATCAAGACCAACCCATCAACAGAGCATTCACTGTCACTGCAAAGATCCTCCCCTACATTTGTTTTTTTAACCCAGGATTGCATGGCTTTTCTCAACAAAACAGACAAGATACTTTCTGAGTTTAGATCTTCATTTCCTCCACCTTGGAATTATAATGTGAAGAGGAGGTTTCACCAATACATACGGCTTTCCTTCCATTACTCTACAAGAGCTGACTACATCCCTGAGAGATTTTGACTTAGCCCTGAAGATGTTTTTCAGAGACTAAATAATTCTTTCACATTGTTCAGTCTAATGTCCTACCTTTTCAAAAACTAGTTTAATTAAATGTATATGCATAAAAATCAAACCATCTATTTTAAACTCATTTCCCCTCAGGTCCTGTCGATAAGCTGACATGCACTGTTTGGAAGGCAACTGTCTGACCACCTGGCATTCAACAACCATTTTTACCTGTTTTGTTTTGCTTTAATCATATGTGAAAGCAGTTTAACAGATGATATGATATTCTGTTACGTTGCAACATCCATCTGCATACATCTATTCAGAGACACATCTGAGATGTTCTATATTACTTAGTCACAATACATATTTGCAATACATACGCAGACAACTTTCTCCCTCTGTATAAGAGTTAGGCATCAAACTTCAATTAAAAAGCAATGCCTTAGGTATTTAAGTGCAAAAGAATCTTCCCTTTGAAGATCCTTCTCACTCTGCCTCCATGAACATGCTGTAAAGTTCCCAATCTCCCACTTTAAAAATTACTTCCACAATTTTGCAACCATTTTGCATACCCCCAGATATTTCCTGGAATTTTGGTAACATGAGTTTGGCTTCCTACAGCCATTTAAAGTGGGAATAGTGTGATTAAGAGATATCCCTAATGTCTGGCTTCAAATCCTGACCGATATTTCTGTCCACGTGGCATAACAGAGTCCCAGATGCGTGGTCTTAACTATGTATCCAAGTGTCAGAACTGAAGCTCTGGTATTCAAGTTCTATATGTTAAGATATATTTTAGAGTATAAAAAGCATTCCACTACCTAGGTAGAAAAGCTGACAGACACATTCCTGTAGAACCTGCTACCACATGCTGAACACAGGAACCAAGCCATTTTTCAACGTCTTCTAAAGTATATTTCTTAACATAGCGAGTGATTCATGTGAAATGAAAGTAATTTTAAGATGTTTGTAGAATTCAAAATGCTTTAAAGACTTCTTTATTTTGAAAAGCCACAACTATGTTTCAACATGGGTGCACTACAGATATCTATACCTGAATAAGTGAAAAATCCATAGTTATCTAGCTATTACCCAAAAGTCTAGACAGTTTTCCCTGCAAGAAATTACTAAGCCAAAAATCTTACCTCACTTGAGCATGTTCTTTTGCAAGCTACAACTACCACCTGTAGTTCCAATTACCTAAAACCTGCAACATTCAGCATGAAGAGTTAACATCGGTGTATAAACCTCATGTTAAAACTCTGTAGAGGGTTTGGCATATTACAGTATAATGAATTAGGCTGCCACATTAGCTCTATACAAGCTGCAGAAAAAGTGAAGCAGGAGAAGATGAATCAAGTGTGTGTGATAACACACACTGTATAGATCAGAGTAAACAAGAGAGTAACAGCAGTAATACTGACAGCATGAAACAGTCAAAGAAAGGGGCCACCTGTACAGTCAAATGGCATGGTAATCAGGGGGAAGAGTGGATGTGATAAATCACAAATCTCACATGGCATCATCTGAGAATCAATAGGAAATGTTTTGATGTGAGCATGATTAGCACTGTGATCCATGTACACACGTGATATTGTAAGAGTAAGAATGGTCTTCTCCCATCTTTCCACAGGCATTATTCAGTTTGAACAAGGGAAATCTTGTTGGAGGCTACAGCTTTGCTAGACAACAGAACTGCCTTTAAGCATTAATGATAAGCAGACTAACATATTTCCTATCATATGAGTAAACAAAGAATTTCAATATGGTTGAATACAAAAGTCTTTGTTAAAATCCACAGAATAAAAAAGTACCCAAATGCAGACAGACAAAGGCCTGATTTTGAAGCAGCCCAAGCTCTGAAACTTGCAATCTATCACGTAAGAGACAGAAGAGGTCAGCCATTAATTAACATCCGAATTAAAGCTTTTCAAGTAAGGGTCAAAACTTCCTTTGTTTTGACATTTAAATCACTGGCAATGTATTCCCCAGTTTAGTATGCACAACACATCACCCAACGCCTTTATGTTAATTGCCTCAATTTTTCAAGTGCACTATTCGATTCGTTGTCAATTAAAAATACCCCCAAAAGCCAAGACTCATGTATGTTAAGTATAAACATGATTAATGTAATGTAACACAATTACATTTCCACATTTGATGAGTCTGATTAGGAGCTTTCTATCAGCCTGGCATGACGGAGCACTGTCACTACCAGTGACCTGTCAGCCTTGCCAAAGACAAGCTTGCCGATGGTGAAGCATTTCATGGCCACAAATGTTTCAGAAAGATGTAAAACCTGTAATTAAATGCTGTCAATTATCACCTTATCAAGAATGAAGCAATCTTTATGATCTTCTCTATTTGATTGCAGAAGATGGTCCTAGGTCTAAACTAAAAAAAAGCTATAAGGAAGAAAAATCCAGTAACATCATTGCTTGTTAAAGCAGTAATTATGTGGACAGACCCTGTAGATTTCCAGAAAGTGACTCTATGAATCCTCTCCCACTACATCAAGGGTTTAAGAAAACTGCGCTCAGGGAGAAGAACTGGGCAGACCACGAGTAGGAGGGCAATGTCTGATTTTGTTTGTGGTCATAGAAAACACAAGTGATAAGGAGATAAAGGGGTCCGATGAGAAAAAAGTCAAAATTAGGAAAAATAAATGACAAAATTAGGAAAATAAAATGGTCCAAGTCTGGAGGTTGCTGTTAAGTGAGATGCAATGGTAAATCAAAAAAAGCAGTTCAGCCTGAGCACAATAAGATAAAAACTAAGGAACAGCAACAGAATTCCAGTGGAACTAACAGGAAGGAGGGTATGCATACACAACTGGACTGATGTAATTGTTCTGGCCACCTTATAAGTAGGCTTTGATAAGAATTTGTACAAATCAGAATAAGAAATAAGATAAAATTCTGTACTCTCAGTTTGGGCTTCTCTTCCTTCTTCCCATCAGAAAGAAGATGTAAAATATAATTAACATTGCCATATTTAGAAGTAATAAATGCATAAGAACTAGCCGTAACCTATATTTAATTACAAGGAAGATACTAGCAATGAAATGTACAGTAGGTCCTTGTTTAAATTGAAAAATAAAAAAGGAAAAAAAGACTGTTTTATTGCACTTCAGAAGAGAATTAAGGAGCTCCTTGGCTTATCAAGGACTACAAAAGCAATCACTGCTATAGGCCTGCTTTGCATATTCGCTCTATTAATTTACATAGCCCTGGTAAGCTTCACATTGCAATGCAACTGCTAAATTACACCACTCTTGGGTAATGGGTATAAAAAGATGCAAGAGCATGCAAAGTGTATTCAAACAGACAATTAAAAATATCAATTCTGTTGACAGCTAAAATGAAGAAACTGTGCAGAGGTTTAATGCTGCTGCATGAAGGACATACCGTTTATGAGTGATTGAATTAACTAGAATCATGCATCGACAGTCTGCCTTTGTCAAACATTACATATTAGGCCAATTTAGTGTCTGCTTATCAAAATAATTTAATTCCGAAATTGTTTCCAGTCATTTCTAAATCTCCTCCTGCTCTTCCCTCCTCCTCACRTTAATGATGGTGTCTTAATTATTGTGCTAGTTTCACACGAGTGCAATTTGCAGGGTCACCATAGAGCAGCCCAGTCAACTTTGGCTTAACCAACTCATCCTTTAGGTGTTTGGGAGGACAAGCAGGAGGACAGCAGGAGATCTGGCCAGACATGCTACAGCCTCAAAGCTCAGAAGCAGCCAAAGAATACAACAAAGGTTRTTTTTATTCAACTTAACACTAACTTGTTAATATTGCTTTTCTTTACATAGGTCTTCAACTTTGCATGCTTATTAAATCTATTATACTTCCTATATTCTATGAATTTCTACATTTAACCATGTAGGAATGATGTGTTCATYAACTCTTTAAAATAAGAATTTAAAAGAAAACAAAATTGTCTAAAGAAATTAGAAGTTTGAAATCTCTCTTCTAAACTGAATAATAATCTCACATCTCTGTGAATAGCATTACTACTTATGATCTAAATTTCCTCTGAAAATGCAACTCAGACTAAGTAACTTATCAAAATGCTTAGACTAAAAATGTTACCCTAAAGGTTTGCTTTAGCACCTGTTAAAGACTGAATGACTTAAGAGAGTAGTTTCAATAGACTCTGGCAACTAATTCTGACATCTCATTTTGAAAAGTTAGTGCTATTTTAAAACAAGTGTGCACAGATATTACACCTTCATCCAAACGTGTATAACAGTGAACATATATCAATATGTAGCAATGATATCTGGAGGGAACTGAGACAGGAAATGTGTGCATTTAATGACTAACATTGCTTTGCATTTCTTGGTTTCACCAAACTAGCACTATATATCACATTGTAGGATCTAGATATTGTACATAGATGCCAAGCACTACTGTCTCATGCTGCATACCTAGAAGAATTCCTGGTTCAACAGCAAGCAACCAAGCATGACAAAGAAACTATTAGTAATATGTATCACATATAAAAATGCTGGCATGTTTGGAAGTTATGAAGATGGCAGCACTTAGTATCTTTTTTAAGCATTCAAAAATCATTGACCATTGGATAAGGTACTACCTTAGTTTGACAGTCTTGAAGTCCCGAAGTCACAGAACTGAATGAACAAGTTGTAACACTTGCTCACTGAAGTATTTGAATGAACTAACACCAGGACTGAAAGACAGTTAAATCTCCTTCAGTTTAATGCTTTAAGTATATAGTGCCAGATCGGATTTTACAATGGGACATCTAGTCATTGGAAATATCACTGAATATCCCAGTTGTACGACACATGTAGTAACAATTGGCTATCACTGATGATCACAAGCTTCATCCAGCCTCCCCTGAATTTCATGTAAAGACTTGGACTTGTACCGGCTTTGAATGAAGCTTCTAGGATATAAGCTTACAAATCTGAGTTGCAGAGATGAATTAATAGTGAAATGTTGATAGGCAATCCCTGATTTCCAAGATTATAGGAAAGACTATAAAAAAAATTCAGAGTAAATTTACTTTTTAAAAGTGGATGATTCTAAGTTTTCACAATATTCATACTGTCCTAAAGGATTATATATAGTATTTTGCCATTTCTAATACACGGAACAGAGTAAAGTCTGTAGAGATATAGGATTAATGCAAGGGAACCCAGACAGAATCATGGCAATATTCAAAATCCTATGTACAAAAAAAAGCTTTCTGATAGATGGCAGGAGTGATATGAATACATAAGCAATTCTGATTTTTGCACAATAGTAATATATGAAAATAACATACGGTTCAGGACTGGCTGGTCCTCTGTGAATTCAAATGGCTGTTCAATATAAAAAACCTTTTGCTGGAATCCAGGGACACATTCTAAATCTTCTGCACACGCAAGCAGCAGAACCTGAGGGGAAAAAAGGAAATGGACTTTTAACATCCACTCATTCATCCATCACGTTGGCTTCTGGGAATGATACTGGGTTTAGGCTCAGTGCTCATAAAACAAAACATTGGGCTCCATGCTCATAAAACAAAATATCCATCACATCACACTTCCCCTTCAAATCTTGCTAAATATTTTTTAGGTACGTTTTTTGCCAGCTTGTGGGCTGGCATGGAAATTATAAAATAGTAGCTTTCAAGGTTAAGTTCAGTTCAGATTATCACTAAAGGATATTGTTGGTCTTCATGAAAACATAAGATGTAATGTTAGAATCATAGAATAGTTTGGGTTGGAAGTGACATTTAAAGGTCATCTAGTCCAACATCCCTGCTCCATGGCAGGGACATCTTCAACTAGAGCAGGTTGCTCCTAAAATCACAGGTGAATACAGCTAAGCTTAAATATATGCTTAAATTAAGCACTTTTAAGTTGATTTAAATAAATGATAAATAACAGTCTGCAAACCTAGTTTCAGAAAGTTGATCACCAAGTTACAGAAGGAATTCTTTATTCCAGGGTGAAGTTTCACATCACGGAAGTTTCTTTTATAAAAGAACTTCTTTGCTAACAAATGTAAACTGTTGCTTTTTTTTTTTCCCCTCTCTTCTGAGCCACAGTTTGTCCATTTTTCCTGTAATCAAAAGCTTGTTTACACCAAGGGAAGACTGAAAATGAAGTGTGTGCATCATAGTGGAGGTGGATCTGAAGGTTAAAGTTGAATGCAGTTTGTGTCACTGTTAGTACATGGTCAAAGTTCCCTGTAACCACAGGAACACCTTAGCAAAGGAGAAAGCTTAAAAGCAAAATAAAATTGGTTGGAAACAGGTATGATGCTAATCTCAGTCTCTGAAGGTTTGTGTTCTATCCCTGAATAGAGACAACAACCTGAAAGGCTATTTTTCTTGGCAGCTTTTCAATGAGAGCATGGGGGTAAGAATGTCCAAGAAAGAGGCAGCAAGAAGAAAATTACTAAAAAGTGTAAAAGGTTAAAGAGAGAGGCAAAAGGAAGCAAGTTCAAGAGTAGGAAAAGCCAAATCTGTATTTTTTAACCTATATATGTATAGCCGCATTTTCAAAAGTACTTTCTGCTTCAGAACCTCCAAAGGTGTTTTTCAAAACCTGACTGTCAGCTGGTGTACAGAGTACTCTGATCTCAAAGTTATTATGGCCAATCTTCTGCTTGTTGGACAGCCAAAGAAAAATCAAGGACAGAGGGCACACATAGTGACAGAAGAAAATGGTCAAGCAAACACAGTGATTCTGAATGACATTTGCTCCAAAATTCAAGTGGCYCTGCACAAATGGGTCTATTTACTCAAGACAGCCTCAACACACAATTACAGTTTTGCAAATAAAGCTCTTCAGCTATAAAGCGAGGACAATTTCTCCCCTATACCACACAGGTGAATGTTGAAGCCTCCTTTCTCCTTCACCAGCTCAAGTGACAAACTGCACTCTCACTCCTCCCAACCCAATAGCAGCATCTCACACATTCCTCAGTTCTACTTCCACCACATTATCATCTAGGTATGCTGATCCTGGTCCTAGAGAGATGTCCTGCAAAATTTTAACATCTGCATGTGTCCCTCTTAACCACCACTCATAGTCCATTTGCTAAATCAAAGCAATACATTATCTGCTCTCTCCCTTCATGCACTTCACAGTCACTACAAGTTTTATGTGATCCCATTTATGAAAACCAAAGGCAGCAATACCCCACCTGGTCTGCATTAGTTCTTCTTACTGAAACCAACTGCTGGATCATTTGTTTCATGTCACTGACATTTGCTATAAAAGCTTGGCTAGAAGTGCTAGCAGACTGTGAGAAACAGCCAGAATATTTYATAACAATTAAGCTGGTGGTAGTCAAATGCAGCAGATGGATGCCTTTGCCTTCCATCCTGACCTGCTCTATGCTTGTCCCTCTGAAGGATTAACCAAGAAAGAAGAGAAAGACTTAAAGTAATACATCAAGCAAGGTGCAATACACTTGACTACTGTTCACTTCCATATATCCACATAACTGCTGCCTTTCTTACAAAGGCTTAAAAACACAGTGCCTAATCCGTCATTCAATTATTGACATTGATATATTGATTTTATTGGAGATTCTGGACTCTGTAAGGGTTGAGAATTGGACATGTCCCCTTCGGTTTTCCAATATGAGACATCTGCAAACGTGAACCAACATATTTAGAGCCTGCCATCAAAATTGTGCATAAAACTTGATTACTGATTCTAAAAAAAAAAAAAAAAGCCTGATATGCATTTACATGGTCACATGCACAGAAAGACACACATGCATTTTCTGCACACATTTTCTGTGTGCACAGGTGCATTTTTAGAGTACCTGTCTTTCTGACTCATGGTGTTACTGAATGAATATGCATAAAAATGCAATCACAGCAGAAGGAAAATTCTTCCTATCTCAAGATGCAAGCAACAACTGAAACAAAGTTATATAACATGCCCACACCAGAAAAATAGCCCAAGCAATACATACTGAAATTTAACTACAAACAGCTCTTCTCCTAAAGGATTAACACAGCAAATCAGAACATGATTTGTCTCTTACCTCCCAGCTACTGGCATTTTAAAGTTGAAACTCTTGTCTTACAGAGCTATAAATAAAAAGCCAGCTTTGGACATCATGTATGTCAGTACTTAGAGAAGGGAATATTGTCTACTCTATCAGATTTGCGACAGTATAAGTTGACTTTGAAGTCTGGGCAATCTAAATAGGTCATGAGTTAACTTCTCTAAGCCTGGTACAGAAGCCTCACATAATACAGATGTAGCAAATAGAAAATGACCTTTACTCCCTTTGAAATAATTACAAGACTCGGGCTTGGCCTTGCTGTGAAATGGAACATTTTATTCTACTTGTGCAATTCCAGGCACTTTCTTCTTCTCAACATGTCAGACAAGATGTTAAATTTGTCACCACACTGAGAGTTCTTAATTAATTATCTTTTAAAAGCACAATTATTCTTTTAATTTATTTTTCTCACAAAGAAACTTCTTCGGTTGAACTAAATGTCTATCTCATTAAAATAATTTCTGTTGAGGTTCTTCACTTTGGGGAAAAAGTCTTAAAAATAACTTGAAAAAATAAGCCAAGCAGATATATGTTGAAGGCAAAGAGAATATTGTTCAAAGCAGAATACATTCCGAATTTAAGCACCATGTAGATTTCATATTTTTGGATATAATAAAAGGGTTTATGGGCTGATAGCTATCTAAAGAAAGACTTCAGCTAAATGCACTGAAAATAAATGTTTAAATGTCATATATGTAGAATTCAGAATATATAAATATTGTTCACACATCTAGTYAAGTAAGTACTGGGCAATTAGTACAAAGGGTCCTTCACCCACTACTAGGAAAAAAGCCGCATTCTTGAAAGAATATGACAATTATGCAGCAAACATCATTTGCTCATGAAAATCTGAAGGGGTAGAAGTCTGAAAAGCAAACCAGGGAGTCGTGACTACTCAGACCTACAGATCCTACATTCACTGACAAGCAGAATCAAAGTTTTTCATAACCTACTGCTTTTCAGAGATGTACAGAGTGACGACTCATTTTTAATATCCTGACAATTTGTCTTTCTGAATTTATTACCAGTCACTATAAGAAAGCGTCACTAGTTCAGGTAACTCCTGTGCAAGCTTGGTCACTGGGCTAGAACTATACTTCTGATGAGGTATCAAGCCTGTGAAAAAACTTTTTTTTTTTTYGTTAATAAACCAGCGCACACATGCTGGTGGCCTTGACTGACCTCAACATTTGCACTGAAAGCTGCTCACATAGAACACAGATTGGAAAGCAAAAGAGGATGGCAATTTTATACCATACTGCAGAGGAAATTAACAAAGCCCCTGATGTTGAAGTACCTTTGGRTATTACCACATCTCAAAACCCAGGGTTCCTCTACCTCCTCTGCTGGTAACTGAAAGTTAGTCTCTGAAATGACCTTCCACAGAATTTCAAAATCTTTATGTCCTTTTTGACTCAGCCAGTTTCAGCACATGAAGCAACTCCATTCATATTTGATTGGCCACATCCTCACTCTGGAAATTAGTTTTCTCACCTTTTACTGTAAACACTCTCTTATCTTCATTAGCCCTACCTGTATGAGATCAACTTTCTATCATAAAAATGCAAGCTTCAGAATATTAATTGCATTTCACGCACATTCTTGTGGTGTGAAATTCATCCTTGTGCAAGGCTTTATTTAAATAGAGATGTAAATGCAGACACCTGTGAAAGCCATCTGCCCAGACATGAATTTTACACACAATAAATGCAAACAAACCTCATTTCGTAGGGCAATATTCTGTAGGACCACATTCTACCTTTGACTTCAGTAGAGTCATTAGAAATGCAAACAAACCAACATAAAACCCCACAAAAGAAGAGCTGAAATAGAAATCACACTCATTTTTCATAATAGAAATAATCTCAAAAGTTCAAAAATTATGAGTCACTTCCTGAGAAATGCAGGTTTTGGTTGGGTTTTTTTTGTTTGGAGTTTTTGGTGGGGTTTTTTTGGAAGTATGGTTTTGGGGTTTCTTTTTTATTCATTTGACTCATTTACTTGGAAGTGAGTATTGAAAATTTATGCTTCCGAGCTTTTCTCTGGAAACATGAGAACTAGAAATTTGCTTTTTGCATATGAAAACTTCAGATTTTCATATAAAATATGGTGATTCCTAAAAGCTGAGAAGTGAGAGGAAAAAAAGTAATCTGAATAATGAGAACTGCCAACACTGAATTAAATTGCACATGACAAAATATTTTTATCATGCAGATCAAGATCTTTGAATCTTAAAACCCTTTCTATCTTCAGGTGCTGCAACACCAGACTCACAAAAACTGATAGGGAGGAAGCCATCAGAGAAGAAAAACAAGTAATAAGCAGCACACAGTCACAACGATTTGCAGAGAGATGATGAAATCTTGCCTTCACTGAAGTCAGTAAGAACTATTTATTGATTTTAGGTTTTTACTCAAGATTTAAATGAGGGAGTTATTTAAAGRAAATTAACAGAGGGATACTTAAACAGAATAGAGAGAGCACTGCTTTAAGTAAGGTTCTGATTCTGCATTATGCAGACTCCAATTAGAGTATCAGCAGGTCCTAAGGCAATTGTTTCACCAAATCACATAGAGACTGGACATGAAGTTCTCCTTGTCTTCTGTATTTTTTAACATCAATTGGAACAGAAAAAACCCTCAAAAGCCTGAATAACTTATCCTCTGATTGGCATAATTAACAAAGGTATTTTACCATTGCATAAAGGTATGTTGAATTATTTATCTCTGAAAATGACTAAATTAAATAAAACACGCAGTTCTTTTGCATTAATTTGATTTCTAGAGCACTACGATTTGGGGAATTTTTTATTCAATATTTTCACTTTGCAGGGAAAGTTTTCACTGTTTTAGGCTTTAACCTCTCTTTTTTTTTATCAGGAAAGAGGTTCAGAAAAAGAGTATTCACAGTCTCTACAGCTCTACCTCTAAATCTGATAGTGGATTCCAGTCATTTTTGTAAGAAATGCTATTAAGATTTGGCACTAAGATTCTTCAAGGATGATAAATATTCTTTTAAAGGGCCTACCTATCCATTTACTGCATAGCTCTGTCCTAAAAGTGAAAGTCACACTTGGAGTACTGAGGAGTGGGCTATGAAAATGCAAATTAGAATGACTTTATTGGCTCAAATGAATTCAGTTCTCCCGTCACTAAGCGGTGTGACTGCGGTAGGCATCCATTAACTGGAAAAAAAAAAAATATGACAAACTCTTTTGTGAGACTATCTAGCACAGGAACTTTCTTTTTACGAGCACTTTCCTTGTGAATGTATGTTTATTATAAGAATTTTATCACATATTCAGTAAAAAGTGTGCATCTTCCATGACACGAAATCTTGTTAAGTTATTCAAGAAGCAATTTGCCAGCACTAGTGTCTGAACAGCCAGCTACTTCCCTTCTGAAATTCAAGATCTCTGGAAAAGGCACTATCAGTTTGTTAAGATATGACCCCAGGATCTGTTCAGAGCCCAAAGTGACTCTGGAATCCACACTGCTTAGGGTGAAGAAGGATAATATGAGAAGTGTACTAGAAAGTATGGGAGCACTTCATGGCACCCCTGTTTGAAGCCAGAGTTATGACGATTCCTCTCTTGCCAGGCGCTGACCTGCCTGGAAACCAATCACTTTTTCTGTTCTTCTTCCAGTCACATCTGCTCCCTGAATCAAGTCACCAGGTAGCTCTGCRAAAGCCAGCGCCCACAGAATAGTGTAGCTGGAAAAACATGGTCGGGTGCAAGACCACCACAGTCTGCACTTAATCTGGTTAAGCTGCCATGAAACTGCACCCTAAAATTAAGGTTTTTTAATAGACGTTTACTAACGCATCTTCCATGCATCAGAACTTGAGCTAGCTTAGAGTTCCCTTGACTTGGGAACCCAGAAAAGCCTTATACAGGCCTGGAAGGAACCACCTCTGGTATCACAAGCAGGCACAACGTGCAGTGTCCTGCTGTTGTGGTTTAACCCGGTGGGCAGCCAAACACCACACAGCCACTCGCTCACTGTGCGCCCCCACCCCCCCCCCCGCCCCGGCCCCAGTGGGATGGGGGAAAGAATTGGAAAAAAAAAAAAGTAAAATATGTGGATTGAGATAAAGACAGTTTAATAGAACAGAAAAGGAAGGGAAAATAATAATAATAGCATATACAAAATGAGTGATGCACAATGCAATTGCTCACCGCCCGCTCGTACAAGTCTTGTCTCATAACTCAATTAACCTTTCTCCTAAGTCTTCAATTTATTAGGCTAGACAAACCAAGCTCTTTCAATCTCCTCCTATAACGATATATTCCTTTGATCATCTCAGTAACCTTTCATTGTGCCTGCTTAAGTTTGCACATGTGCAAAATACACAAAGAATTCCAGGTAAGCGTTCTCCAGGGTGTGGTAAGTGATACTAATATTTCCTTAAGCTGAAATATGTTGCCTAATGCTTCCTAAAATTTCACTTTTCCTTTTTAAAGTCTTGTCATACTGATGGATCACAATCATTCTAAAATTAACTAACGCACAAAGAGCTGAAAAATTTGACATCGACGGAGATACTGCCTCCCTTTAGCTACAACAATGTTAAGCAGCTTTTGCAAACAGAGTCAGGATTAATCTTTATGAAATACAAACACAGATGCAAACCCTCATGCACTGCTAAATCTATGCCCTTTCTGACCAGATGGGAACCAACTCTGCTGACAAGTGGCAGACATCTCACAGCGCAAAGCCCAAGCTTAACCTTCCCTCTCAATAGAGCTTATTAGTTGAGACTCAGGATTTGCTGATAGATGATGGCTTCCAGGCTCAAGATGGCTTGTACCCATATGGCTCAGAGTGCGGATCAACTTACTGTTTCATCTACGTAGACGTATCTGAACATTGTTCAGATTTTTGTAATCCAGGCAATAACTATCATCCTGGTTCATTAAGTATTTTAATGATTAATAACAGAGACCAAAATGTGTTACTTATGCTCAAAGTAAGTAATATTTTAAATTAATCAGCTATTTAACAAGTAAATACCTACCCATCATGATTAATAACACCATTTAACAAATAAGACTCCTCAGACAAAAGGACAGGTTGGGCTCCAAGGTTATTTTTTTGGTTTGGTTTTTTTTTCAGGCATTATGAAAACAGTAATCATATTTTGCTGAAACCCATACACCACTGGAATAAGATTACAACTGGTTAGCCTATTTAGAGAAGCTGCATAATAAATTCATTTTACAGGGCACAGAATAATGCAAATGAGCCATTCAATAGCACTCCTG
This sequence comes from Phoebastria nigripes, assembly GCA_035582835.1. NCBI lineage: Eukaryota > Metazoa > Chordata > Aves > Procellariiformes > Diomedeidae > Phoebastria > Phoebastria nigripes. The sequence continues at coordinate 4,997,207 of JAYKAV010000667.1, forward strand.
TACCAGCAAAAAAGGCATAAAGAAGAAACATTGAAAGTCAGAGTTCTGATCTGGTTATATTGCAAGGTATGGAATTACCGAAACCTGAACTGCATTACAACAATAACCTGTTCAAAGATCTGCTTATACCAAACATTTTAGTTATTTATCGCCTAATGAAGTAAACAGGTTGATCCTATTTTCCAGCAGTAATGACTTCATGAAACACTTAGATGAATGAAAATATGGATCTCTGGTTTTAAAAAAAGGAACTAAATTAAGAACTGTTTAAACATATTTATAACCCTTCACATGCAGTTGCATGGGGCAAAGTCATTATTCCACACAGGAAAACACTGATGTGGCAAAAGCCATTAGAGAAAAAATTAAAATCATATTTCTTACAGCAGATAGTGGGTTTTGGATAGGATGGCTGGAAACTGTAAGGAATATGATACATGTTTAATTTCCCAACAGTGTGATCGTTATCAAAAAAAAGTGCAAGCTTCCACCTATTGTTTTCTTTATATTCCACAAAGTTATAGTATAAAGCAATTATTACTGTACCACAAAACTGAACTTAGTGTAACACCGAACATCTGTCTTTTGCACTGGTAAGCTAAAACCAAAAATGAGCTTGCTGAAAACAATCTTTCAAAGAATAGCATGGTTTTGAGTATTAAACACATACACAGTGCTATCATCTTGAAACGTTACAAAACCAGGAACCAACCCGCAGAACTCATAAAAGTATAAAGACAAGTGAAAATGTCTGTTTTTCAACTTCAAGAAAACATTTGTTGAACATTTTCTGACCTTCTCCTTAACAGTCACGAATGCACGAATTTTCTTAAAATGAATACTTTTCAAGTAAATCCCTCAATTCCAGCAAGGGTATTGGGAAGAAAACAAGCCTAACATCCAAAGACTCATAATAAAAATTGAGAAATTGCTACAAGGCAAGAAGCCTAATGCAAACCTGTCTACCGATTTTGACATGCTTTTATTTGACTTCAACAGGAAGAGAACAATATATTCTGTAGAACAAGGTATAGACAATTTTTCTGCACAAAGTTATCTGCACATCACATAGTTATTTTTTCTTTACTACAAATCATACTGAGCAATAGTAGTATGATAGTGTTAAAATAAATAGTTCTGAAGACTAGCTTCCTATTGATTTCTGTTAAAACAAACAAACAAACAAAAAAAAACCAACACCAAACACACACCACACAAGCTCAAAGGTGAATTCTGTTTTAGTAAGGACAGGGCCTGTTACATCACCTCAATCTTTCTTTCAGTGGGTAGGTCAACACATTCTCTACCTTCTCATCAGCTTCCCATTTTCATAAAACTCCTATGAACTTGACACTTACAGCTCAGCCTACCAATTATAACTGAAACTGCCCAGTGGTTTGAAGTGTTGTAAGAGGGAATCATGAAAAACATGGTTAAGCAATAAGAGAATAAGGCTTATACAATCTCAGAAAACTAGAACAAAACCCATTAAGTGATACATGGTGGCACACAGTGCTACTACTGCTTGTCCTATTTACTAGTTCCAAGAAAGAGAGGTGTATGTCAGTTTTTACTCCAGTGGGTAAAGTTTAGGGACATAAATAAGTTCAGGATGTAAAAGAAGTCTAAGAAATCTCTTTTTAGCTAACTAAGAGGACAAAATATTGTTACATCGTGCACGTAATATATGCCTATAGGAGAGGGAACTGAGCTTAGAAATCAGTAAAGTACGAAACAAAATACAAACCAGAAACTGCTCACCTGTATGCTAACTTTTGCCCACAGGATAGAGGAAAGCCTTAAAAGGTAATTTAAGCCTTTATTAGATGTACAGACTCAGGTCATTAGAATTGCAGTCAGTTATCCTAGACAGTACACCACACTTAGACATATTACCTATTCTACCTTTATCTCACAACCCATAGAAGAGAAATTCCAGGAAGGAAAATGGAAGTAGATTAGCTGTTACCTGCCTGAGTAACCTTCTTAAGGGACATGCTTCTATAGATCATAACAGAAGATCAACCTGTTAAGCTGAACTATATAATTACACAGCAGTAAATTCACTGAAGTCCTTTTGTGCTCCCCGCACCCCCCGCATATACCCGTCAAAACAAAGCATCACTAGCCCCAGTTAACCTCGATGGCTGATCAACTACTGCAAGAAGTTATCAGAGTTTTAATAGAAAGACAATAACTGATAAACTTTGAAATAACTACAACAGGGCAAAAAAGATACTTGAATAAAATGGAGACAAATATATGCAATATATACATATTCCTATATTGCACACTTTAATTAAGTATATGTATATCTTTAAATTGTTTTAACAGGAACTGTTTGATAGATGCAGAGGATTTATAGTATAATTTAACATTATTTCAGCCTAGAATTCAATTCCAAAACCGATTATTAAAGTTATTTACACACTTCTGTATTTTCTTGTTCAATGCTGATTTTCAAGTGATTTTACTTTCTTTTACTAAAGAGCGTTAACTGTACCTTACTAGTAGTAGGCTGGTTACCATACATATTTTTAATTTATTTAACTGATATGACCCAAGTTGTCGTATCACTACTCATTTTACCAGTCAAGGGCTCATGCATTTATTTACAATAGGCAGTAATTTTCAAGCTCCTAGAGTCATCCAGAAATAAATAGAAAAGGATAAAAAAAGACAACCCAGGTCTTTTTGGCAGTGCCAGCTGCTACTTGAGGAGTACTTTTAATGAATTGCAAGAACACAGTCAAAAATTTAAAAGAACTTGTACTAAACTCTTCTGAGTTTAGAGAAAGCATGCCCCAGGGGAAAGACAGCAAGTAGTTGAACATTTTTGAGAACATCACAATAAAGCAAAATCTCTAAAGCTTACAGGCTCCCTTGTGTTAACAGTGACATTACATCAAGAATAACCTTTCCAAAGAAATAAAACCCATTAACTCTAGGAACATGATAACTATTAAAGATCAACACTTAGTAGCCAAAGCAGGGAGGGGTGGGGGGGTGGGGGAGGGCAGGGAATCAGTCTGGTAAATTAATTAGAACATAAATAATATGAAACCAAGTGTGCTGGTTTTGGCTGGGGTAGAGTTAATTTTCTTCATAGCAGCTAGTATGGGGCTATGTGTTGGATTTGTGCTGAAAACAGTGTTGATAACACAGGGATGGTTTCGTTACTGCTGAGCAGTGCTTACACAGAGTCAAGGCCTTTTCTGCTCCTCACCCCACCCCACCAGTGAGGAGGCTGGGGGGTGCACAAGAAGCTGGGAGGGGACACAGCCGGGACAGCTGACCCCAACTGACCAAAGGGATATTCCACACCATATGACACCATGCTCAGCATATAAAGCTGGGGGAAGGAGGAGGAATGGGGGACGTTCGGAGTGATGGCGTTTGTCTTCCCAAGTCACCGTTACACATGATGGAGCCCTGCTTTCCTGGAGATGGCTGAACACCTGCCTGCCGATGGGAAGCAGTGAATGAATTCCTGGTTTTGCTTTGCTTGCATGCGTGGCTTTTGCTTTGCCTATTAAACTGTCTTTATCTCAACCCATGAGTTTTCTCACTTTTACCCTTCCGATTCTCTCCCCCATCCCATTGTGGGGGGAGTGAGCGAGCAGCTGCGTGGGGCTTAGTTACCAGGTGGGGTTAAACCACAACACCAAGACCTTGGTCTATAACCCTCTCTTATAACCGCTTGCCATTTAAAAGCTGAATGAAATCTTTTACATAAAAGATACAGCTATTGACCCCACATGTATTAGGAAGTCAAAGACAATACCGACACGTTGAGAATGAGATCTCATAAGTACTGAAGAATGCCTTGGTAGCGCCCTATTGAATACCTGTTTCTTATTTCTTTACAGTAGAAATTTCTTTCAACCATCGAGAAATGATGCTGCTGGGAAATAATGCAAGTTAATTGTTAAATATTTCAGGGYTTTTTTTGGTTGGTTGTAGAAACAATCATCACAAAGTTATCTGTACCCATAAGAACATAATGATCCCCCTCCCCCACCCCTTACATGGAGGGACAGCTGTCAGTCCTGAGGCATAAGGACATACGTATGGTTGTATCCCACAAACTCCATCATGAAACCTCTACAATAAACTAACATTTGCTTTTGAAATCCATAGTTTAAATCAAGTTAGGTTTCTGCAGTGGTTAGGAAACTCAGTGTAATATTGTAGTCTCCCCACATAGCATTGTAGACAGCACTTTCAGTACATTTATTGGTAAATACAGATAATTATAGAACTAAGTCTATCATCTGTTCCACATGAGATTCAACAGGCAACAGACAAAAGCAATAAACATGAAACACATGAAAGGTTGTTAAAAATGTGAATCTCTGCCTTGGATCTTGCTTTTGCAACCCGTATCTACATCTAAACATGAATATTATCACTAAAGTAAGTCGAGCGAGGTCAGAGTCACATCTTTGTTTAAAATTCCTGGACAGAAAGCATGTAAGGACATGCTTTTGCATCTGTCTAGACTGACCAGGTAAAAAGGTCTAACATAATTCAGATTTGGGGGACCTGAAGAGGTCTTTTTTTTTTTTTTTTTTTTTTTTCCAGGAAGTTCACAATGTAAATTTCAAGAGTTATTCTTTCCCATCCTCCTCTGCTGAGTCCTTAAAAGTTTTTTTTTTTTTTTTTTTTTTAATCAGAGAGACAGGTTAAAGAAGAATTCTAGTGTTTAAGCTATTTTCTTTATAGAGTTATATTTTAGTGTTGCCTGAGCTACATATAATAATGAAAGTACTGAGAATTCCTACACCAGGATATATGCATTTGATTGTGGAATGTCCTACCATTACTATTTGTAACAGGGGCTAATTTAATTTTTTGCAAGTTTATATGATCAGATTTTTTGGTTCATTTTGACAAAAGTAAAGCTGTTTGAGTTGTACATAAAAATAAGAAATCTTAAAGAAAAAAATTCAGTTATCCAATAATTTAAAGGCCCTTTTCCTTGTACATAGCAATTTAAATTTACTGGAGCACTTCAATCTTTTTTTTTTTTTTTGGTAAGTGATTCAGCCTGGAAGTGATTGGGGTTCTGTGCTTGCACAGTATAAAGCAATTTAAAATTATTCAACTGCTTCAATTTTTTATAGGTACTTTTATTTGAAATTGATCGGGGTTCTGATCATGCTCAGCATTGAACAATTTTAAATTATTTAAATGCCTTTTTTTAATCAATGCTTCATGTTTGGGACTGAATTCTGGGGGGGCTATAGTATGTTATCAGGCAGTTGAAGTTATACAAGAATTTTGTATTTTACACAATCTTTCATCTCCTAACTAAGAATCAGTTTGCAAGGGTGAAAGCATAAAGCATTACACTTCAAAATAAATCAGAATTATGCAAAATCAGAAACCTGTTTTTTTCTTTTTTAAATATTGTAAGAGACCCTTTTTCCATAATCAAATTCCCATGTCTTACTACATACTACGAAGTATGAGCATTTCAGAAGCTACATATTTCTACTTTATTAGTCTGAAATAAATAATTTCAGAGGAGGAGAACAAAGTCTAAAAGAAGTTTTCTGAGTCCATGAAAAATGAGAAGGATTTATTCCCACAGCATTTGACTTATCAAACTTAATGCCAAGCAAGCATTCAAGTCCTCTGTAGCATGGATACAGTGTGTTCAACAGCTTCTGGTTCAAGTTTATTGTAAATATTAAATATATCAAGTAGGAAATTCAGGCTGGACTTCAGGGACATCATTCCTGATTTAACAGGACTGATACACAGAAACCTGGTTTGTTTTGGGTTTTTTTGGTTGGTTTTTTGTTTTGGTTTTTTTTTTTTGGGTTTTTTTTGTTTGTTTGTTTGTTTGTTTTTTAAATTTGATTAACGGAGCTATCGTTCTCAATAGTCAAGAACATGCTCTGCTCTTAAGCATTTCCCTATGAAAGGAGAGGAAATTAAGGTGTGACATTTGAAAATAGCACTGGAGATGTACAAACAGAGAATGGAGAAATGCAGCTGACAGGTCACATTATTAGTGAATCCTCCGCTTTATTCGTACCTGGCATCCTTCATTAATACTCTGCCAATATGCTTACATTTACTACCAAACAAAAATACAGTGCAAGTATGTTTGTACTTTCCACCGAGATATTCAACAAATATGAATGTGATCTAACCTCTGTTTTAAAAATGTGACATCCTGGAAAGAAAAAGTTAGTGACTAATTTCTCCAAAAGGCTTGTCTTCATATTTCACCTTTTGCTTTTTAACACAAATGACATAGAAGGAATAGGATAATTTCTCACCAAGAAAAACAACCCAGTGTTCCTCTGCACGTTCATTTGAAAAGATAGTAGCTAGTCCTTAAAGATATTGGCATGCCTTACTAATCACAGGCTTTTAATTCTGTCTCTCCAATTTCAATTAGTAAGTAAACACTGACATCCTCAATTGCACTACATAGAGCTCCCCTTTATCCAGTTAATCATGTTCATTGCAGCTATTCCCTAGACTGAGGTTTCAGAGTTCCTAGCTTCTGTAAATCCTCCGTATTACATCTTTTGATTCAGAAACAAAAATACTGACATATCTTATCATTCAAAAACACATGTCCTGGGTTCAGGAAGGACTGCGTTTTCCTCTCTCCCAATAGTCAGCTGCTGTCCTCCATGTACAGAGTTAAGTTGCAAAGCATCGCTAAACTCATCTGAAATATTTTGCTTAAGTTAAACCTCATATTATAGTAATTAAGGAAGCTGTGAGAAACCATAATTAGACTAAGTGTCCAACAAATATTAATCAGTAAAGTAATATTCTATTATTAAGAAGCAGCTATTCACAGTAGGAGTTTCTCTTGCGAGAAACAAGATTAGGAACCGAGCCAAAAGCAAACCAGAAGGCACAGCAAATTGGGTCATTTTGTGCCTCATTTTAACTTATGAATGCTTTCACCTGTATTTTACTTATTTTGTATTGCCATTTTAGTGGAGAAGGTGTAAGCAGGCTCCAGGCTGCGATCCTAGGTGTGTTGGTTAGTCCTAATGTTCCCAGTCACTGTGATAAGGATTTCCCTTCCTCAATTCTAATCCAAGCCAAGAGACAAACTCAGACCGCACACCACGGGCAAACCACTTAACCTCCCTATGTTCCCCCATCTGTAAATGAAAACAATACAATTAACATACATAGCAGGGAGGCTCTATGATTTACTTAAGTGTTTTTAAGAGATCTGAAATCTTGAGTAAGAAGTACGGTATAAACGCTGACAAATATTGCCTGTTTGAGGCACCATCAGTAATCATTTTGAGCGTAAAAGAAATCGGATCATGTCAAAAAGTTTCTAAAATGCTAGGCCTGTTTTAGCTTCTTATTTTCTTGTTACACCCTCTCCTACATATCAGTTAAAAAACTAATGATAGCAGTCTTATAAGAAGTCTCCTTTGCTGAGATCAATTTTAGAGCTTTCCTCTAAGTCTATTTCGCTGCAGCRGGAAAATACTGAGCGACTCCACAGACTAGAATCTAACAGGAAGAAGTGTCAGGGGTTTAATGTAAGATACTGCTTTCTTTTAGTAAAAAATCATTTCTAAGTTACCCTATTAAATACAGATACACAACAATACAGTGCAAGACCACAAATGTATCTGGTGGAGGAATCTCTAATGCAATGACTTATAAGAAAACAAGTATCAATCAAATATCTGTTGTTTCCACTTCTGAGTTATTTTACATAGATTCTGATGAAGCAATAAACTGCGCTAGTAGTCAAGTTTTCCACTGCTGTCCAGAAGAATTATTTTTTTAAACGGCATGTTAAATCACAGATCTTTACCTGAGCTGTTACAAAATAGATATAGCTTAGATAAATTCTCAGTTTTAAAATCTATTTGCTATATCTATAATACACCAGTAACTTCCTTATATATGGCTCTTACATGTATTCATCACCCCTAAAGAAAGATGCTTTCTTCAGAGGACAGAAGAAAGAAATATCTACAGAACGCAACATTTAAAGATTTGAAACTCCGAATTGTATTTTGTTTTCTAATTAGGCTAAATAGGTGTATTTATATAGAGATATTCAAGGCAAACATCCAGGCATTACGATCTTTTCGGCACCATTGAAAATTATAACCAAGCCCAACTTTTAGTTCTGTAATTTCTAGCACTGCTAGAAGGTTCTTTATTTATTACTGAAGAAGCAACAAGCAAACCAAGCATACTGTYCACGGTTTCCAGAAGAATTGCTTTTTATACATGATGAAATGCAACTCATCAATTAGAAGAATCATTCCAATAAGTTCATGTATACTACAATGTTACCTTTTCCCTTTTGCACTTGTTAGCGCCTTGGCAACAGCAAAGGCTTCATTGGTAACTCACATAAAATCAATATTAATATACAAAATTGAAGAATAAAATTCTTGCAAGAGGCTTATGCTCAATGTGATACTAGCTTTCAAATCCACACAGGACGTAATTTAAAAATTCTAAAGTAGCAATCCACATTGCAAGAGACAAAAGAAATTTTGAAAAACAGAGCCATAATGCAAATGAGACAGTTATGTTAGCTTCTGCCAACAATAAAATTACAATCCCTTATTGTATCCATTGGCCACAGAAATAAATGCCAAGTAGCAACAGGAAAAAATATTATACGGAGCAGATGGAGAATGAGAAAGTGTTTGATCAGATGTCAGGGAAATCACTCATTTTATTACTTTTATTTAAAAAAATAACTGAACTCCAGAAAAATAGGCACAGTAGATTTGGCAGTAGGTATCTACTAGTAGAAAAGTTCCTGAAAAGCAATGATGTTGCTGCTGTAATTTATTCCCATGTAGTGAGATAAGGCAGCACTTACAGGTTTGTTTGTTTGTTTTAATCAACTGGTAAAGAACTAGAGGAAGAACTCAGTGAAAATCAATTAGCCCAAAGGGGAAGCACACCACAATRGAGAGGACTTGAAGGAGAAACAGGGCAGGGGGAGGGAAGGACAAAAATCTCATGCTTGCTCTGAAAGCGCACAGAAGATGTTACACAACAGTGTTGTGTGCACGATAGTTCTATGTTCAGCACCCTGAAATAGTTCATAGACAACATCTTAGACTACGTGCTTTTCTATCCAATATAAACACATCAGTGTTCCTTGGCATGTAATTTGTTTCGCTAACATTATTCATATTGTTTCCATGCTCACCAAAAACTGTTAAGAGAGGGTAAGGAAGAAGGAATAAYTGCTCTTTTTTCATAGCTTGCTCTAGTCAGCTTAGAGGATGGAGAATTCTCCTGCCAACTGACAAGGGCAAAATCCTAACCCCTCATGAAAGTCTCATTTGTGACAGAGCCAGAATCCCATCCCGCTTATTTTTATTTAAACTCCATGCCTTTTCACTTGGCAATTAACTTCTTGTTATTAGCTAGCTTCTATGTCCTAGATTTGGTTTCTCTCTTTTTTGGCTTTCATTTCTGCTCCCTTATCCTACATCCCAGAGGCTGCCAGGATTATTGGACAGTTCAAAGGGGCACATGTGCATGAATTCCCTTCACAGCTATGACAAAGACAAGAGCATCCTTTTCACTCTAAGTAGTGTTCAGTTGCCAGCTATAAAAACGCAGGTGGTCTGCGTGCTTATAGTAAGTAGCTTCAGAGAGGATTTCATACAAATACAAACATAACTGTATTCGTAACTCAAGTTTCCACTGGAAATTGCACTACAGCTAATAGATTACAATACTAATATACTTTATAACCTTTACCTCCACAACAATATTAACTCCTTCTAAAACTTAGTGCAGTAACACATTAATACTTGAAGAGCTAGAAATTATTAGCTTAGTTAACTCATTGGTAGATACCCATCTCTAACCAAGTTGAAGTATAAATGCAGCAAGAAATCAGCATGTTAAAAGGTCTGTCTTCAGTTAAGGTATCAAGGGCAAACTTCGTCAAGGAGAAAATATCTACTGAACAACTGATATCCATCTTTCTGCCTGTGAAAAGCCTAGGGAACAAACAATAAAGTCAATATCTTTAAGGTAGGTCAGTATTAAAGCACTGCGATGGGAGAGCAGAAGACCATCTGAGACTAGCAAAGACTAAATTAGGACCAGAAATTACATTAAACTATTCCCCGCCACCCCCCCRGCGAGCCAAGCACAGAGATTAATAAGACTTCACAAAGCAGAAATGAAATAAAACTATCCAATTCTGTTAATATTAAATGACATTTGTTGTCATCTGTTATGCATAGTTTAGATAAAATATTCTATGAAAATAATTCAAATGTGTTTTTTCCCCTCCCCTGGGTAATATTACTGTTTTAGGGGGATACATTGGAACAGTAAAAACCCAACAAAACATTTTTTTAAGTTTAGAAGTGCGTGGAGAAAAAAAAAAAAAAAACACCACACACCACATTCTGGAAGTGTTGAATCATTTTGTTTTACCATTTTTGAACAAAATGAGCAGTTAAAAGACTCCCAAATCAGAGTGTTTCATTTCTGGTTTAAGAGCCAAACTGTATGATTTCATTCATAGTAGCTCAACGTTATACTTCAACTGCTGCTGTATGGTCTGGAAGCCAGTAATTTTGTCTCTCTTGTGCTGTGTGATAGGGTCTTCATCTGAATGACAACTCTGGACACATTTCTGCCATTCAGTCATACAGGAGAAATGGGTCCACAAATGAGGCACCCAAGCTATAGCCTTAAGAGGCCACATTCCTCACCAAGGAAACACAAATCACTATTAAACTGGCACAAAAGAAAGAGTTCCTGTTTACTAATCTTTCAAAAGTGAAGTGGATCAACTAGAGAAGACACAATCTAAAATATATTCCATTTCTGATTTCCAAATGGAAGAGGAAAAAGGTAAAATTCTTTAGAAGATATCAGAAAGAAGTTTCAGATAAAAAATTTTGAGTTGCCTGTATAGCTTGACTTCAGTGGTTCACTGAACCACTGGTTCTTGCTTATTTTTGTCATTGTTTAAAATCATTTCAGTATGCCATTATAGTGGCAACTAACACCTTCATTAGTTCAGCATAACATTCTACAGACATACCAAGCTGGTACAAGCAACAAGACAAGACRTTAGTGAGGCATCCCAACACAGGCTGAACAACTCTGTTAGGGAGGATGAAACTTTAGCCTGCAAGGAAAATGGCACGAATGCAACCGATTTGTTTCTAGTGACCAAACTACACCTTTCTGAGTAACATGGACAAAGTCAAGCTCTGCCTAGCTGTGAAGACACTTTTCCAACCCCCAGCCAAGGTTGTGAAACTGGTARTATTTTTTTCCTGCAGCATAATCTAAAACAAACCAAAGAAATAAACATTGGGAGAAGAAATGGTAACATTAAGGAGTAGAAACAGGCATTTTCAAATCAGAACCGCGTTTTGAATAGTTCAAGTATTAACCAAGCTGCCTACATATAACTTTCTAAAGTATTGAAAACCAGACTTGTCACCTTTGCCTAGTTTCAATGTACTGAATCATGATAGTTTTGCAATGGCTACTAATGAAAACTACCCTTTTAAAAATTTTTTTATTTGAACTTTAGATCTACAGATGAAGAGTGAGTAAAGCTACAATAGTATCTCCAATTTACCTGACCTGGTTTCTACAAAGCTACATTGTAAGCTACTCTTTCATTATGCTTAAGTGAATGCTCACCAAAGCAGATTCTGGCAAGCAGGAATAATGCATGAACTCTAAAGGTATTGCAGGATGCCTTCCGTCTCTATTATCCTCCTTCGTTCTTATTCCCCATTATATTTAGGGTCCCCTGTTGTGCCATAAAGAACGGTGAATCTATCTTGAGCATAAATTAGTGTGAAGCTATTGCAGCAGTTTCTTGCTTCCCCTATGAATTCTTTCTACAACACACCTGTTTTAAACATGCAGTAATTATTTTGCTGTTACCTGCTACTAGAAGAAAGGAAGCTTGATAGCAATGAATTGAACTTGCCCTTTRTCCCCTTTCATTGTATCTACCTACAGCAGATAGCACCAAAATGCAACTCAATTAAACACAGCCCTCTTGTCATAATATAAACAGAAGCTCTCCTCACAGCAGAAGCAGGAAAGTTTTGCCATGACACTCCTTGTTGCATTTGACAAGTTTATTCAAAAGCAAATATTTCACAGTGGGGAGGTCTGTCATTCTAATCCTGTTCTTTATGCGAGAGCAGCTAATGCAATTTCAGCTACCTGAATAGAAGGGCTCTTGCTTCCAGATGTTCCATTGTGCCTTGCAGACAACAACTGCTATAGGACTGACACCAAAAGACAGGTATTATGAGTATTTTTTCCATCGTTAGCTTCCTCTTAGCACAGGGTTTACAGCTTCCTTGTTGATTCCTGTAATTCCGATAGTAGAAGCCAGTGTAATGCTATCCTTCTATAGGTCTGTCATAATAGCAACAGAGAGAGGGCAATTGTACTGAACAAGGTGGTAAACTTAAGTTACTCCTGAGCTATTGAAAGACTGTTTAAAAGATGAAAAAAAGATTGATTCAATGAATCAAGGCTTGAAGAAAGTTGTGCTTCTACTTGATTGTTTGTACTTCCAGGACAGAAACCTCAAATTGCAGTGTCACAGATTAGCTATACTTACACTGATTAGAGATACAGCAAGCCTGCAGGAACACCTCTGCAGGGGACACCAGGGCACTGAGAAAGACAAGGAGCTGGAGTAGCCAAGCCAGTATGAATATTACAGCCAACTGAGGAAGAGACCTGGAAAGAGGCTCTACTAACTATTGGCAGCAGCCTAAAAAGGTATATGGACATCCCYGTTGCCTGCCAGGTTGCAGTAAGGCAAGTAGTAAAGGAAAATACACACAAAAACCCCTACTAACAAACCAGGCATTAGCTTTTCCTGTTGCATGTATTAACGTTGGCTAACCAATAAGCTGGTTTTATTTTATTAGTAATGTATTAGTGTTTATAATCAGCATAACGTGCTTTTTTCATCCAGCCTCTACAAGTGTTAAAGAAATAAGCCTTGTCATGAAACTGTTGAAGTTTTTTTAATCCCATTAGAAAATAGCAAATAAATGCAAATAAAGCCATGCAAGAAGAAAAATAGTAAAAGAACAAGAGTGTTTAAGTCTACATGTAGAAATGCTTTTAACAGACTGAGATTTACATTTGTCTTTGCTTCTTAATATCTATTTACATTATTTGACATGCTGTTTATTGTCCAATAGAAACATGTTTTCTTCCCGCTACCTATGATTTGTGATGTATAAGCAGTATTTATCTAGATATTAGGCTTTTTTTAATCATGAGCGTCTGCCAGGAAATGAAGAGCTTTCCTTATAATGTGTAATGTAACTAATAGGCTGCTCCACAGGACTGCTGAGCATTTGCAATTCTCTCTGAAGTCAAGAGAGGCTGTATGCACTTGGTAATTTTCCATAGCTAAGACTCCTCTGTTCACACACAGGTTGGACAATAAGCACTGCCCCACAACAAGTCTACCACCCGTGCCAAGCACATTGTGCTTTGCCCAGAGCAACTGTGAGTAAAGACACTTAGTATACGGGTAATGCAGTTACTGAGTGCGACAATCCAGCATTTCATTCTACATACAATTACTCAGACATATAAGCAATCACTACGTAACAACCTCACAAATATATTTTCAAGTTGCCAAAAGCTTGTGGAAAAAAATCTGTTCTACTTATTTTCTCCTTCAGAATAGAGGATGTGTTATAAAGATCAAAATCTGATCCAACTGGATCAGGAGTCAACGATATTTAAGAAGTGGCATCACAACAACTTATCCAATTCAACAGCAGCAATCTATTTCCTAGGTACAGAGGTGCATTCATACACCACGAATGGCTCACACTCTGTGAAATGGAAAGAAATGGTAGTGTCTCAGCTTACATAGAGAAAGATTATTATTCTCTAGGCCATTGGAAAAATCTTATTTTGAAGTACTGTAAGTGATCCCCTTTCCTCTGAAAGAAAAAAAGTAATTGCTTCTGATTTGCTTGTTATCAAAGCATGATGATGCATCCTTTTCTTCTGTACCAATTCATGTAACAGACATACATAGCCATTCAGATATACCACTTCTCATCCATATGCTATTTTCTTTGCCTAGTGTTTTGGAAAAAAGGCTACAGCAGAAAGGAAAGCAGGCAAAAATGCAAAGCTATGCAGCGATGCTAAATAGCAATAGAGATGTTCATCCAGAGACTTGACTGCAGACTGCACCCTCCCTTGTTAAACATACTAACTAATGTGAGCAAATTAACCACCTGGTCTATATTCAAATTCCTTTTCAAACATCAATTCTCTTGCAATTCCTTCCCATGTTAATCTAGCGTTGAAATAAGAGAAAAATCTGTACAACCTTAGAATATAAATTGTTATTAGACGGTAACGTGGTGCTCCATCTATATGGAGTATATTGTTTTTCTAACTGCAAAAGGATAGAAGGATTGGCTTGTAATTAAGGCACTGTACTCTTAACTTAGAAAAGTGGGTCAAGTTTCCAGCAGACTCCTTTGTGTTATCAAATGTCTTTCAGAGTGGCTGGCAGACTTCTGACTGACATCTGTGAGGTTTGGCTCAGGCCCTTCACAACTTTGAGGAAATGTGGATAACAGCTGCCTTCTCTGCCTGTCTGATCCCCATCTCCTTTATTTACCTGGTATATTTGGGGGGGACAGATTATCAGTTACATCTCTTGGTAGCACATAGCCTCATGCTTCCCAGTCTCAGTCAAGCTCAACATTCCTTGAGGCCATGTCTAGATTTTCTCCCTTTTCTACAGCACAGAGCACACGGCTCCTGTTATAATAAATCATTCCCTGAAGTGGTAACTGACAGAGTAAAACCACGCTGAATAGTAGCATATTTACACCAGATGTGAACCATAGGTCACCAGAAAGATGTTCAGATTAAAACAGATGGAGAATCAATGAGGCAGAGAGCTATAGGAAAGCACTTCTGGATGGCAGAAGCAGCAAAGGCGGCTGTGACTTGACTCTAGACAGGGAGAGACCCTCCGAGGGAATATGCAGAGAAAGCCACCAAGGTCCCTACGATCTTCCTTTTTCTACACTGACACAAGCTGCTTTTGAACTGAAAGCTCCTAAGAACTGTTCCAAAACTTATGGAAATCAATGGGCATCTGTCCAGAAACTATAATGGGTTTTGGATCAGACAAACAATGAAATATTTCCTCATAATAAAAAAAGATCAGATTTATAAGATCATGAAGTGAGAGTAATAAGTATCCTAACATCTGCCATAGTGTTTGCCAGGGGATAACAGTACGTACATAACATAGGCTATTCAATTTTACACCAATGCACAACCAAAGTGAGGGTTTTCATGATACCTTCTACGCAGAGGAAAAAAAAGAAAGAATAAATGGATAGAAAAGGATAAGAGATTGTAGGCCCTGACTATAGAAAACTAATAGAAACAGAAACAAAGGTAGAGTTGAATCATAAATGATATGCTGAAAAGACTATTTAATATAGTCACTAGTTTTTTTTATACTCATGTGAACATTCATTTCCTGTAGCAAATATTTCTTACTAGCTTATGTTTCATCCCAGCAAGTCAGAGCCTACAACAACAACAAAAAAATTGTATTATCATTTCTCTGAGACTTTGAAAACATCATTGAATAAGTGACATTGGTTTGTGTCCTTCCTCTTCCTCTTTGCTGTTCTGTTTTACTTACCTACTCCCTAAATCAACAATAGATGCTTCAAAATGCCCACTTCATCATGGAACAGGTTTTAATATTGTTGGTACAATTTTACAAGAGACAGAAAGGCTGGAAAATATGAGAACTAGGTGACCTAATTGATCTTTTTATATCTAGAATATATTTGCACACTGGTGATGCTTAGGCACACCGATGATCCAGGCCATACTAGTCCTTGAAATTGTCTTCTATTTCAGAGCACTTATGCCAAAGCATATTATGCCAAAACCATATCTGACTTGATCCAAAATCTAGTAAAATTAATGGAAGTCTCTCCTTTGATCAGATCACTAGTTTCCTGGGCACAGTTAAGAACCCTGGGTATTCTTCCCATGGCCAGCATGTTCACATCCAACAATTTCCCTTAAGCTCTCTTCTGTCCCAGTCCTCTCAGTTTCTTTTCCTGGCCTTAAAAACAGGATTTGAGAGAAAGCCTTTACTTATTTCCGTGCACTAGCAGCATGATAGTAGTCTACACAAAAAGAAACCACAGCATTTAAGGAATAAAGCAATGATGCCAGAGATGTGTTTGCTACTATATTCAGCGTCAAAAAAAAAAAACCAACACACTTACTGGGGTTTTGACTTTTAAATGACACAGCTCAGTAAGGGTCCCCCAAGTGTGAGGCCAGGCTGACAGAAGTAGAGAATAATCATTTGCAAGAACAGTCTTTGAAACAAGGTACTGTACTCAGTTGAATAATGAAACACCAGCAGCTCCACAGGCAATATTTTTCACTTCCATAAAGAACAAAGTTATAGGACTTTTTCATTTAGAGGGCTTTAAAACCAAAAAAAAACAAACAAAAAAAAAAAAAAAAAAAAAAAACAAAACAAAACAAAAAAAACAAAACAAACAACACAAACCACAACAAAAAAACCCCCCAAAAACTAAAGCAATAGATGCCTTCCTTACTTAGGCTCTAAACATTTTCTTCTCACCCACCCTACCTTTCTGCTAACTCCTTTGAACACTCCCTGTTATGAAAGTGTTCTGTATCACTGTAATTTGATGATAACTTCCTTCATTTCCTCACTGCCTTAAAAACGTTCCCTGGATAGACACAGCAATCACATTAGGAAGATATCCAGTTGCCCAAAGCTTTCTTTTCACTTAGAGCATACCTACCCATGTATCTGCTACCAGAGATGACAATCTGCTGAGCTGAAACAGAGTGAGCACACACATTAAATAGCGACAATCAAATAGATCCATCCCTTTTTATGCTACTAGACTTGTTACCAAGATCCTTTAGCCAGGCTTGTTCACTAATCCACGACTTCTCCTCCTGTTGCCCACCTGCTATACAGTAAGGGAGTTTCCTTTTCCTAGCTCACTTTCATAAGCCCATTTCAATATAAAGTCTACCTACCTGGCAAACAAAAGCCATCTGTCAAAGTGAAGAGCTGACTTTGCTGGCAGAGATTTCAGTCCCACATATTGGGCACCACAGTGATCCCATTGTGCTACCTGTGTCTTTGGTAAAAGAAGCTAGAAAACGTGCATGAAAAAATTTATCAGACTGGTAGATTCACTCCTGAGGCAGCTTTCCCTGCCTTTCAAAAGAGAATCCCATCCAACAGCACTTCTTCTGTATTTTGGATTCATGATCGCAATAAGGATATGTAATAGCTAKGTGGGAATTGGATAGCACTAAAGTGGAACCCCTTGAAGGGCTGTGATGAATGAGAAAGATGTAGCAAAAGAAGGTATACTTAGAAGTCCTGTTGCTTTTGCGAACTCTGTAGCAAATCACTAGAGTATTACAGCTGAAAACCCAAGTTTCAGACTGCATTTTTAATTTCTCTCCCCTGAAATTGCTATGTAGAGGGCTCTTCAATAGACTGAAGTCCTATGTGACATATAAGGCTCGTGGCTTCCAAGAGTACTTCAGGTCCCTTTTAAGATTACAGTGATACTATCACTGGGAATATTTCCAAAGAAGCAATTATAAATCTTCTTAGAATTCTACAGTTCTTAAGATGACATAGATTTTAAAGTCAGAGAGAAACACAATGATCATCCAGGTCCAAACTACTACATAACAAACGACAAATATTTTTCCTCAGTAATTCCTCCTTTTAGTTCAATGACTTCAGCTGTGTGCCAAGGATGAGAAGATGTTTCTTCTCATTGAAATAGCCTACTTAGGGACTTAATTTCAGCAAGGGATGTAAAAGTATTAGTTCAGAGTCCTCCTGTGATGGAAACCCTAAACATGGAGCAAAGCCAGCATCACAGAGTAGTGAAACCCCCAGCAACTGCTAAAATATTAACACCTTCTTCCCACTCACTGAAAGATGAGGCTTACCTACCTCAGCCCAGAGGGGCTTTCCATGGTGTGGGGCTTCAGGTAACAGCCCACAATAACTCAGAAGTAGTGCATATGATAATTTCATCATGTAGTATATTTTAACAATAAACCTACATCACATTGTTGCTGATATAACTATACCAACAGAGTATAGTTACAAACAGAGCCCATAGCAGATAATATTTATTATTATTTCTTTTTTACACAGCACGCATGAACATATGCAGGCCAAAACCTACTTTTTACCCACTCTGAAGATGAGAAAATAGAAATCGAGGGTAGAAGAACCTGCTTGGAAGACAGCCAGTAAATACACAAATGRGATAATCCAGTTAGCTTTCAACATAGTAGCTTTTTATCAGAAAAGGCAGTTTTATGAAGAATAAAACATTTCAAGGGCATGTACTTCTGTTTAAACCTGATTTCAAGTGATTCCAAAAGAAATTAATGATGTTTTGACTTGCATAATATTGAGTTACATAATGCTAAAGTATTTAATATTTAAAATCAAAATACAGTGTTTCAATAATGAGAAAATACAGTATTTAGACRATTCAAGAGAATTTTTATTTGTTTGTTTTGGCATTTAAGTTCCATTGGAATTTTTACTATGAAAAATTCCAAACACAGTTTTCTTGAAGTGTTTTCCTTTCCCTCAGAATATCAGTTCCGCTTCCCAGCCAGTGCTAATCTAATCCACTTAATTGAAATTTTGTTTCACTCGGTCTCAGAAATCCCAACCCAGATGCTCTAAACTTGACTGTCTCCTAGGGGTGTCATCTCTAATTGTAACCCTGAGAAGAAACATGCATTACCTCTGTTAATTCAATAAGCAGGGGAAGGTTCTTCAGCTTGTAGCATCATGGCCAGCAAAACAAGCCTTGGTTATAAGCCTCCCAGATACTTTCTAAATGTACACACCTGTACCTGAACTGTTTTTCACATTGATTACACAGTTCTCAGGCATATTTACTTCCAATTTTCAAAAGCAGCCACCCCATGCCTCTAAAGACATTGGGACATTTATAATCAACTTAGTAAATATACTTCACACCTCAGATGAGGGTGTTGCAAGTATATTTTATTAAGGTTTTTGTTGTATGTGGTTGTGTGTTGGGGTTTTTTTGTGGGTTTTTTTTTTGTTTGTTTGTTTGTTTTTAAACTTGTTTGTAAATGAGGCATGCTGATAAATCCTCCCATCATTTAAACACATTTATATGACTATAACTTATTCCCCAAAATTAACTAGAGTTTTCAATACTGACTACCTTGGTTTCTACTCAATGTGGTTACATAGGTAAAAAAGCTAGATGCAGATCAGCCTGCTTTTCATAGGCAACGCTAGCATGCACAGGTATAGCTTAATCCTACAGGGCTGTATCTACCCCAGGAGAGAGATGTTCTGCTGATATAGCTAAACTGGCACAACTTTTGTTGTATTGGCAAAGCATTAAATGAAAGCAGAATTAGGCCAAGAATGAACACTTCTGAAAAAGTCCACTTACCACTCTTGAAGTGGGAGCCCAAACAATAGCACTCGGAAAGTTAATACAAGGCAACGATAGAAAGTGGTGGCACACATCACCCAGCCTTCATCGCAGTACACACAGAAGCGTATAATCAAATGAAAAGCAGCACAATGCACATGCAATCACACACATCTTACAAAGGCGGGAGAACTACTCCATCCCTCCTGCCACTGCAGTTGTGGAAATTGTAGGTTCACCTCCTTCTTACAAGAATTCACCTGAACTCGTAACAGAAATACACAGGACATCAGAAGTGATGACAGTATCTTCTTTGACACCATTTCACTAATTTGATACAAATGACAACACCTGGGTGCCACATCTGAAAATTGGCATGATTTCCCTCAACCCTTAATTGTCATGCAGCATATAATGCACCTTACTCTGATATTCCTAGCAGGACACGACAATATTAGCTACAAAATCTGTAGGTTTCTGCCAAATTCACAAATACTGGCAGCAAAACCTATGGAAGGGGCAGACAGGGCTGGGAAAATGAGGAGTAATTTAATGCAAATGTTCTGTAGTGCTCCCCAGGCTCCATGATTAGGGATGTCAAAAAATTTAAGTGCTCCTTCTGGTTAATATTATGCAGAACTGATTATTACTCACTGTATATAAGGTTTTTAAGTGCTCCTTCTGGTTAATATTATGGAGAACTGATTATTACTCACTGTATATAAGGTTTTCTAAAATGATTGTATTTTCCATAAGTAAGTCTCTCATTATTTTGTTCACTAAAGTGTATTTTGCATTGTGCTTAATAATTTCCCCCCCAAAGTGAAAGCTAATTGTTAAGTTCTGATTTTAACCATGATTTCCTTTTACATAACTTATTTTTACTCCCTGGTGTAGTAGATAATGGTATATGTTTTTAAAAAAAATAGAGGCGGGGGGGGAGAAATACATTTGCTAGTGCAGGTAGGCATAACTTACATTGAGGGCTAGATTGTTTCAAACACATACCATCTAATTTTCTCAGAGAAATGTTTAAAAAGCCCATTTAGAGATTGCTTTTGAAGGTGAAAGTACCCATGTGTACAAGGTGAGTGGAAGTTATATTTATATATTTGCCCATACTTCCAAATGCCGAAGAGTATGTTTGTACAGGTCACTTTGATTCATTGAGCTGGATACACCTTACAGTCAGGTTTACGTAACAGAAATAATCCTGATTAATTACTGAAAATTTCTGGATTAACAGCTGTGCTCTCATGCACAGCTGAATAGTTCATCAGAGAATTTAACCTAACTGCAACATGTCTGAAGAAGAATAAAATATATTGAGAAAGAACTGTAATGAGATAAGCATAGTCAGCCGTCACCTGTTAAAACAAATGAAGCAGACTTTTACTTACTTTTTTTTTTTTTCTTCAAGGAGGGGCTGAAAGGAGAGTTTGTTTCTTGAATCAATATGAAAAAACTGCTAGTGAAAATTCTTCATCTCCTTGATTTATAAGCATCATAATGAGTAAAGACTTAAGTGGTAGCATCCAAGAGCTAATTCTCCACAGAAATAATAATCTGCTATCTTCAAAACCAAAGATTTTCATGGAAATACAGCCTGAACTTCTTCAGAAAGGTCTTTGGTTTGGTGTAATTTTGATATTCAAGCTGTGTTCAGTGTTTGGTAAAAGCTGTGTTCCTGAAATAGAGATCAGTCTCGCACAGTGGTAAAGCGATGCAACTGTACAGATAAACCATTGTGGTAAAACTCTGACGAGATCCAGTATGAAATGGTGTGGATAGTTCCTGTAAAGTACCACTGTTTTCCAGTACTTAATCTTTGTATGTGCTGAATCTCAGTATTGAACTAATGTCAAGCATCGGTTTGATATTCCATGATCCATCAGTTGTCCACAAGTTCACATCCAAGAATGCGATTCACCCATTGTTAGTCTTCTGATCCATGGAAAGAGAGATGTTTCTTTAATATGACTATTCAGACCTATTTTAAGACCATACACCAGGTAAAGATTAACTACACTACAAAAAATACCTAATCTTCTTCATTGACTGTTAAAATAGCCGGGAGAACTAGGTCAGATACAGACATACACAGTCAAGGTCTAAAATGAGATGAGATATATGTAATGGAGCACCCAAAGAAGGGCCATTTATGAGAATCTGGTTATCTTTCTTTCTACATACACAAATATACTTAGTCTGACCCAACTGCTCCTGTAGTTGATAAAAAGCCACCTTCTTTTATTGCAAGGAAATCCGATTCCTCAGTTCCTATTACAGCCACAAAACTATCTTCAACTGCTTTTAAAAGACATATATTTTTATCCTTCCTTATTTATTGAAAACAGTCATAATGAAACTCAACTGGTTTCTTAAATGCTTTATTCCTAACAACAACATAGTCGAGATAAAGTCACTGCTGGAAAGCTGAGGGAATGAAATTGTTCATTAATCACTACTGCATAAGTGCATAGGAGATGCAACTCTGTATTTTGGTTGAGAAAGAGGTAATTTACAGTTGCCCACGTTCCTCAGAATCAATGCAAATTCTGTAAGAGATGCATAGCAAATCAGTCTATAATCAAACGTTATCTAATAAGATTAAGACTTTTTAAGTCAATCCACAGGCAATGGGAGGTTTGCTTATTACCCAAAGTCTAGAACTGAATATGAAATTAAGGATATGTTATTCGCCACATAAAGACAGTCTCCGTTATTGGAATTCGAAGTACAATTAGTTAGGCACTACTCGGAGTCATTTATCCTATCCCTGTCTCCAGTGGTGTTGCAAATGCCTGCTGTGGACATCAGGTGTATTACGCAGCGTTACGTATTAATCTAATTCTAGAGCTGTGCATTAACCACTGTTTTCAAGATTTATTACATTTCTCCAGAATTTCATAGTTCCTAAGATTTCCGGCCAAAGAAACTAACATCTACAGATACACCCAAACTCAAGACTTACTATACACCACAGAAAAGTAAGGAACCAGAGGATAAACACGATCACCTAGTTAGAGAGTTCTGCCCTTTTGTTTTCACATGTTATTTTCATCACATTTTTTTCAACCTGCAATAGTCACACATACAGGTTTGGCAAAATATACAAGCACTTCCTCAATGCATTTTTCTGATTAAGGTTTGATGTAAGAATCCACTTGAATACTTTGGCCAACAGGTTCAGCCCAAGCGGGACTAGTAGAGGGACTGGCTACATATCTGTCTCAAATAAAACAACAAAAATTCCAGAATCTTGACTATCTTATTGGTATGTTGTTTCCTGATAAGAGTTACAGAAGTAGCTCATTTTGTAACTAAAGCAGAAAGCCATTTACTGCAAGAGCCTGCTTGATTTTTTTTTTCCTGTGCTGTTTTTAATCAAACTGAAAACATGTCCATCTTTTGTGGAAATCTTAGAATTTACTAAATTGTTTTTACAGCTGCTTAATAACCAGCATGAAAAAGGTTCATATGTGCAGCATCTTCTGTAACTGAAAGTTCTTCCTTGCATCAGAAACCCAGGAAGAAATTCTGTTTCAATGAGCACTCTCGCTGCTGATGTGCCTGCAGAGCTGGCAGGATCCACAGAGCTGCCTGCATTCTACTGTCCTCTTAGCAATGTGCCAGTGGCTCTTGCTTATGCCCCCAGAAGTTTGTTTTTTTTTTTTTTTTTTTTTTTTTTTTTTTTTTTTTTTTTAAAAAAAAAAAAAAAGGAATCCTAAGTGTCAATGAAAAGAGGCAGGGGGAAGGTTTTCTTTATTCTCCATGCAGCACTTTGCTTCACCCGATGACAGAGAAGGCTCATTCCACACGGGCGTGGAATACGCAGTGGTTATTTATTTGCACAAATGAATCTTGGTGAATGACATGTATCTACTTTTCCAGAATCTCCTGAGATCACATGAAATCACACAACTAGGATTTGGGGGGGGGGGGGGGGACGGACCCCACCGAACTGGAACACTCAGAGATTGTTTTTCTTGCACATACTACCCAGCTGTCTAAGCTTAGGCTTGCCTAACTAGGAGGTACTACAATGGTTCACAGCAAGGACCACTACGCCTCAGGACAATACCGGTGGGTGCTAGGCTTGACTAATAAAAAAATGCTAGCATTTCTAACACACAGAAGTGTAGTTTCCCAGCTGGAAAGGCTCTGCAGAAGTCATTGATTTTATGGCTTCAAACCATCACTTAATCTGATTTTATATCTCTCTTCTATGCCAACAATAAGCTGTGGTTTCTTATGTTTGGATGCTCATCTGTTGTCATTCATCTGGTCAATAAAAGGGGAAACATAAGAAAGGGTAACATGAAATTTTGAYGAACATCTGGCAGTTAAAGGTACTAAGCTGCAATGCAGAAGATACAATTGAAAAGATTTTTTTGGTTGGGTTTTTTTTTGTTTGTTTGTTTTGTTGGGGTTTTTTTGTTGTTGTTTTTGTTTGTTTGGTTTTTTTTAACCTTTTGGTGTTTCTCTGCTCCAGAGCTGGTATCATAGAAAAAGGCTAGTTTTTATTTATTTTCATTTATTTTTATTAATCTTTATTTTTATTTAATTTTTAAAAAAAAAAAAAAGTCAACCCATTAGACCCAGAACACCTACACTTCATTCTGCTGGATTTACAAACATGCATCATTCTGACTCATGACCTAAAAGAACAGAAAACTTTTTCTTGCTTAGTAGTAAAGATGTTCAGAAGGTTGTTTTACATTTCATTTTTGCTTCATCAACTTCCCAGCCCTCAGGGGACTCAACCTGAATTGTATGAGTGTGGAAAATGAGTTAGCCACCCTGCAATGTCCACACTGCATATTCTTCCAACCATTTTTGACTGGTGACTGGATAAACTCATTCAAGAGAAGACTATTCAGGTAAAACAGCATAAACATCTCTAAGATTAACAACCCCCTGCAAAACTGTCAGTATGTCTAAACAGACCTACTCTCCTATATATATATATAAGAAAAAAACCAACTCAGAATTGATCAATTTTCATATCCGGGCCATATAAAGTAATAAGGTTGCTTTACATCTTTTGCACTAGGTTCAGGCAGTTAGAAAGCAAAGTCAGGTCTTTACAGGAACTGATCAAAAGAGAACACTGATTTCTGAACCAAACCAAGCATTCAAAACATACAGTCTTTGCTCGGCTGCCAAAACCAGCCAGATTTGTGTCCAAATAGAACCCATCATAATGCGATCATTAATCAGTCCGATTTAGAATAACGTTTGCAACAACTGATTACTGCTACACATAACCATTTATCCTTTAAAATCTGAAAATATTTCCCCTACCATTCAAGACAATGCAACTAATTCTTCCGGTATACTGGGGCTGGGCAGAAATGCCAGTGACTCATCTCAAAAGGATGGAGTCTTGCCTAAAATAAATAGTGCATACTTTCAGTATATTCAAAGGCTAAAAGCCACCATTCCTCTCATGGTAAGCATCTGTACCCAGTTACACTGTGACCCGTGACTTTAAACATCATTGACCCTGAACCATGTGCTGCAAGTATACAGAATTTTGTTGCTCTGATTATCAGATCAAATTTCCATATGTTGAAGTTTGAGATAAAAGAGAAACAACTTTATGCCACACAATAGCAGGAACTATGGAAATAACTGTCATGCATGTAAAACAGAATTAGAATTGCACTTGGTGAGTGTCATTTGAAATGCGAACTGATCAGACTTAGTAAAAGGTTGATTCAAGACAAATTTTTGTTTATTCCTTCATGATGTATGTAAGTGAACTGTTGCTGTTAAGGTTCAGACCTCACTGGGAGGTTTCCACTTGGGGATGTCCCATTGGGAAAAAATAGCCCTGACGAATCCAAAGTGACCATCTGAACTAGGAGGAGAAGGGGAAGAAAGCAGCAGAGCAGATGGGGAAAACTAGAGTATTTTTTTGCTGTGCAGGTGCCTACTCCAGATACAGGCAGAGTTGGGGCAGGCATAGGCAACAGCTCAGCATGCACAGCAGGGCACCAGTAGTAACACAATGGCAAGTGACATGCTCTTAGTCCCTGTGAGCATCTTTGTGCATTTATCTCATTACTGTCACACCAGCAGGCAGCAGAGCCGCCAGCAGCAGAGGCTAATCTCCCTCGCAGTTTTGTTCCCACTGGGTTGAGAAGGGGCCAAAGTGTGACAGGGTGTTAAAGAGGCAGAAGGCAAAAACAGAAGTCCAAAGGACTGCAAGAAGTTCAATCCCAGGGGTAACAGGACAATATTTATAAACAGCTGCCCATTAGCTACAACCTTTTTCCTGTCACAAGCATCCTTCCTAAAAGAAGAGATGTAAATAAATAATGGGCAAAGGAAAGATGTTAGAAGAAACAGAATTAATTTGTGTTTGGGAAGAAGAGGCTCTGCCCATCTAATCTTTCTGCTTCCCCAGAGCATAAAGAACAGAGGACATTTCTCTTGCATTGCTGATTGCTAAACAGTTCATTAAAAAAAAAAAAAAAAAAAAAAAGAGTTTCAAGTAATTCTGTAACTGGGCATAATTCCACCTAATTGAAAACTGAACATTTCACTGTTAGCATCATTGAAGGACTGAGCCAAACTACTTTCATATGAACAAATTGTTTTATCTGCCTTAACGTACAGCCTAGCATGTAAGTGGCAACACAGAAGTGATGTCAGAAGACATCATAACAAAGTGCCTACACAGCACTGCTTAGCATCCGCAGAGTCCCTATTTGTCTCTTGAATTAGATGCGCTTTTCTCCAGACTTGTCTAGCCACTTGATTTGTGTTTTAGCACTCAGAAACAGTAAATGAAAACCTTTCCCCACTGAATTTAAATAATGCTGAAGTTGCRATAAGAGACAATGAAGCCAACATTCAACATTAATAGTAGAATCCATTCCTCATTACTGCAGGCTGGTTTCAAAGGAGAAGAGAGTATTTTAATCAAAACACTCTCATTACCTTGTCTAAGTGCTCCATCTTCCATAGGGATCCACAGTTACTTATGCTTTTGCATAAAATATCCAGTTATTTATACTTTTGCATTCACTCTAACTCAAATCTAAAATAAAGACATGTGAGAGGGTCTCTGCCAGAGGGAGCTTGTAGCATAGCTCTATCTTTTGGGGAACAGAAGAAAGTTTTCTTGGGGGGGGGAAGAGGTTGTTCATTTTTATTAGGGGAAAAAAAACACATTGAGGATCATGTGGTGGTTCCTTTCAGASAAATTCTAGGAGGACCTTTTAACATATTAACAGAGGACCCCAGCTCCAAAATACCTATATCCATACCACAGCAACAAAAATCAGTGGAGATCCTCAGTCTCTGAAAGGACCCCATGAGAAAACTCCCAATACAGCTGGCTATGAGCAATTAACTTAGAAAACCCTCTAAGGAGGTGTTCTCATTGCTCAGCATCACATTTAGCATGATGGGGTCTCAGGGAAAGATTAAGACAGAACCACAGTGTAATTAAATAATTATTTTAAACGCTCAAGAGCCTTCATTCCTCTTACTTCAGAAAAAGACCACCTTCTACCAAAAGAAATCCCCAATACAAAAAGGGAAGCAAAAGACTGTCAGAGATATCACGTAGCACAGAGCTAATGAGAAAACAGATGAAAATGGAATTTTCTTGTAGGTCAACAGGTAGAATTGAGAAGCACAAAAATGTCTTTGCTGAGTAAATTCCCACTGGGTGGGCAGCATGGCAAGCTGAAGAGCTGCCTATGAGACACGCATAAAGCTGGGACTTGATGGAAGTTTATTTATTGGCTGGTCCCACGTTGCTACCTTGGTTTCCCAAATTCCTGCTGCTAAATACTTTAACAAAAAGCTAAAAAATGCATTAATTTTTTTCCAGTTGCTACCTTCCCACTCAATTGATTACCTAGTTACAAGCAGGAATACTATGTGGTTGAGAAAAGGCAAAAGGTGGGTCTGTGAATTAAAGACAATACAGTTTTCAAACCAAGGCATGCACTGCACCTTTCTGGTTTGAAATGCAAGATCTAGATGACTCTCCGCCCAAAATAAAATGACATCGTGCATTTCCAAGCTACAAAGGCACATAACCTGAGTAACTGAATGTGCATATGCAGTCTTGCAGTCACACTTTGACCAGCAAGACTGTTCTTACACAGTATGCATATAATTTGCATGACAAAATCTGGCCTTTTTCCTACTTACCTGGATGGTTCATGAAAAAAGTGCAAGTGATAAGGTTTTTTTCTGTCTCCCATTTTAGAGACTTCTTTTGGAAACTAGTATTATCCTGTTGCTAGGAAAAATAAAATGAAAGCCTTTCCTTCGATTCTGAATTAACACTAAATAGATCACTCTACAGCTGTAAGTATTGATTTGATAAGACTGAAGGCACAGGTTTACTGGCAAGGAAACTTAATCAGTTTCTATAAGGAAAAAGTAAACTCCTAACCAACAGGGTGGGGGAGGCACACGCAATGTGTGTAAGTGTGTATGTTTCTCTAGAGGTTAACTTTGAAAAATTACATATTAGCAGCCATACTGCAAAAGCAATGAAAGAAATCAAAGCAATACAAACATACATAAATACAAGAGGATCCTGATATTTAGTATGAAATATACACATATTGCATTTCAAAGATTATCAGTAGTAAAAATGAGATTCAGCTATATAAAAGTCTAATTACATTCATCATCAAATTATGAGATATTAAAAAAGGTTACTGGAATACCTTTGAAGCTATATCAGGAATAAGAAATAGCATAAGCCCTTTGGTATCACTCTCGTTAATTAAACACCAAGAAAATTAATTCTTGTAGTTAGTCAAGAAAGAACCTTCCTTTAAGGCCACACTGACATCAAGAAAAAATACAGCCTGTACTTCTCTTTACACAGATCATCATGAAGGGTTAAATTCTGTCCCCAAACTTTTCC
Organism: Phoebastria nigripes; assembly: GCA_035582835.1. Classification (NCBI taxonomy): domain Eukaryota; kingdom Metazoa; phylum Chordata; class Aves; order Procellariiformes; family Diomedeidae; genus Phoebastria; species Phoebastria nigripes. The sequence continues at coordinate 5,025,650 of JAYKAV010000667.1, forward strand.
CAAGCAACTAATGTGTGTGTGCAAAGGTGCAATTAGATGCAGAATTTGTTCCTGCAGTGCAGTCATTTGCTCAATTACCAGCTCGGCAGTAATGCCTCTATGCCACCAGTAGACATCAGTGCTTCATTGTTTTAAGCAGAACAAACATCCAAGGAGACATGCTCCTTGCCCTCAGGAGTTTAAAAGTCCTGAGAGACAAAAGAGACAAGGGACAGAAGAATGACAGGATCACAACTACAAGCTGTTCCCCCTCCACACATCTCCTTTGCAAATCTATAAAAGTTCAGAAGGCTTAAGTAATTTTATATTAAGGAAAAAAAGTAAACAAAGAACTGTAATTTAAATAAGGTCATAATAAAACCAGGACACAGCTATATTGAACCTGCAACTTCTTCATGGATSCATATTGGTCATTAACTCTGTCAGTGTTCAAACACCTGTGACAGCTCAGACATTGCCTAAGTTATTTTCAGAGCTGGTGCAGTCTAAAGAACATTTTAAATCATTCTTTCATATCACATTTCTTAACTCAATAGCACAGGTAAAAAGAAACCATCTGTCTGTGTCTTTTTTGCATAACCTCATTTGCATGCCATTAATTAATATTATATAGGAATTTATACCAAAATATTTCTGATTGTTCTAGCTAGCAACACTCCAATTTGTAGACTGTAAGATGATTTCAAACGTAAGCGAATCTGAGGTCACTTCAGAAGCCAACCAAATCAGGAAGAAAAAAAGAAGTTTGTTGTGAAATGACAGGTCACTTGAAGCCTAACAAGATTGTATCAACAGCCAGTTACATTTTTTGTCTGAATACAAGAATCAAGTCATTCAAGTGAACATTATAACACTAATGAAAAAAGATACTACGAGAATGAAACAGGTTCTTTTTTAATCATGTTTCTACTTTTGGTAACACTGCACATTAAGAGGCAATTAAAGTAGCTATAATGTTGTTGGGATTTTTGTTTTGTTTTTGCAATGACACACTGCTTCAGAAGCAAATCCAGTAAGGCACCTGAAATCATCTTTGAAATTGTGTTTGTAACAGTTACTTAAAACTACAGAAAAGCAATAGTTTCACTAACATCGTTTATTTTCTGTACTCGCACAAGGAGATTGATGTTAGCCTCTGATTAATTCAGAGCATCAGGTTCTCACCCATGCTTGTTAAATGTGCTGCTTCAGACTCTAGAAAGCAACTCCCCATAAACCTATGCTATCCCTTTCCCCATGATAGTTATGTTGATTTAGCAACAAATGAGGCCAATTTATTGCCTGGGCCATATATACCTACAGTACATAGTAGGAATGCACTGTGATACATCCTGCAATCCTGGTCTCCTCAGTGTCCTTACCAGGTCTCCTGGAGTGCCCAACAGCTCCCACCCAACTCATGTGCCCAGATATCCTTAGGGAGGAATCCCAAACACAGAGGAAAGCACAGAGCAGGATGAAGCCAGGCACCCTCTGGGAGCACAGCTGCAGGGCAGCACCAAGTGACTGTATATGCCATAGGCTAGAAGCTCAACCATAACTCATTCACTTTGTTGCACGTTTCAGACATTTATTTGGTACTTGCAGAGTTTCATCTGCAGTCACCTCCTTCAAGTATTAAATGGGCCACTCACAGGTTAGCTTTCAAATATCAATGCATTTAGTCCAACAGGTTAAAATCAAGCCTTGCCATTCAACTTCACTTCTCTCTTTATAGCCCTCCCCCCACTGCCATGATGCAAAAAAAAAAAAAAAGCCACCACACAAACAACAAACCACACACAACACCACACACCAAACACACACACACAAACACCCCCAAAAAACCAAAACCAAACAAACAAAACAAAACACACAACCCAGAAATCACCAGCATACTGGAACTATTGCCTACTATAATTAGTGAATTTAATTCCTTTCTGTTTTCCATCTCTGCATTCCTTACCTTATGGTTACACTGAAACCTGCTTTCAGAAAGATCATCTCATTCTATTTGAGCATTATGGGTTTAGTCCATTCAATAAACACACACAGCCCACATAGCAGGCATCAACCTAGCAAACAGCTTCTGCTGCACAACTGCTTACTCTCAGAACAGGGAAAACATCTCACCAGAACAGAACTGAGACTAGCAGCTGAATGCTGCAGTCAGTGATTCCACAATGAGAGTTTAAATCAACCTCAAACCTTTCTCCACTACTAGTTATTTGTAAAAAAAATTTACTTTTTTCCTAATCACTTTCATAGACCAAATATTCCTTTCATATTTCCTAAAACTATACTCACTTCGGGGAGTGTTTCAGGATTTTGATGATCATCCATCATCATTTTTAACAAAAATATTAGCCAGAGATGAGCAAGAGGAAAACAGCTAACATTTTGCCATCATAATAACTTGCTCAGGGACATGCACCCAGACAAGCCGCAGAAATATCAGCCATTACATAGAACTGGAGACATGGCAGAGCACGGACAAGTTCACAGCTACACAGGAAGCAGTAACATTTAATGAGGAAGGGTGACAAAATGGTGCGCATGAAGCAGTGTTAGTATTAGCCAATGGCAAATGTATTGCCAGAAATGTGATAATTTTGCAAGCCATTGTACTCAAGTGGCCTTTTTAAAATGACTATTCTACTGAGAGAATTGCTCAGCTCAATGAAATTGCCAAAAAGTTCTAGTCCAAGAAATAAAGTCATATTACTTTTTAGATCACGTTTAAATTGCTCTAAAGTGAATAACCTACTAAGGTCTTAGAGGAAGCTGCTGTCAGTTGAAACACCACCTGTGTTACAGTGATAAACCATTAAGAAGAGAGAACATCTCTACTTGCTGTTTAACTTGACAAATTAATCGAGAAGGTCTATAGTGGACATACCAATATTGTATGAGCCAGACTGATTGCTTTATCAGTAACACTACATCCCTCTCATATCAGCTCTTTCCAGTTGTGGAAGGGGTAGAGCCAGGTGAACAGTTTTACTAGGATCMGGACCACTGCCTGCACTACCATCATTTCAGTAAGCCTGGAAGAGATTAACTGGGTGATGAAAGAAGCATGGGGAGGTTCTATGACCTTCAGAAACAGCAGAGTCACTGGAGGGGCTTACAAATCAGCGCATGGCATCACTACAGGAGAGTCATGAGTAAGAGCTGCACAGTCCCAGCCCCAAACTCCTGAGCTAGAATCAGTTTTGGGCCATTACAAAGTATCATTTGGAGTCTATTAAAGAACCTTTTATAATCACATTTACCACTGATACTCATTTTTAGCCTTCATAGTTAGTCCAACTACTTAAAAATGCCATGCGTTAAGGAATCATATTTTAGGCAAAACAAGGTTAAATCTGGTGCCAAAAAGGAGAAAGCCCAATTTCCCTTTTATGAACAGTAGATAACATTTAAAGGCAATCAATTTAACTCTACTGAGCCCTCAAAATCTTGCTCGAGTAACTATGGTTGGGATAGGAAGTGTCCTTCTGCACATCAGGCTGATGGGTTCAAATCAGCCTTTTGATGAATAAACTAATCTCTTCAGATATCAGATTTTTTTAATGATGTTCATTCCACTATTTTCCACTGTTTGGACTTAAAGGTAATCAGAGTTCATCTTCCTCACTTTCTCATGAGGACCCCATCCCCAAAAGCTATTTGTTGTCCTGCCTTTGTTTATGCTAATGACCCTGGCTTTGTCCAAAGTACTTAAAAATGTCAGAATAATATATAAAGGTGTCTTTGGGTAACTGAGAGTTGAATGCTTGGAAAAGAAGGATGATGTGTGCAGCTAGAGTGCTAGAGAGAGAAATTTGAAAGGAGGGAGAGTTGATGGCCAGTGTCTTTGCATACATAGCCTATGGCCAAGATATCCCATCTTCCCATCCCTCAGTCTCCCACACAGAATTTTTTTTTTTTTTTTATTCATTTATTTTAAACATAACTCTACTATTTAAGTCAGTCAGGACTATTTGGATTATAAATGCTTTGAAGTAGCAACTCTGTGTTAGACTGTGTCCAGGCACAGAAGAAGAATTAAGACTGACATCTGAGGTAGAGCTGAAGGAGAATTTCTCTAAATGCGAACCAATTATAATAACTGTGAGAAGAAATAAGTCTTTAGTCGGCTTGATTTCCTTTTCCTGAATGTTAGGATGACCTATATATAAATATGTCCAGCAAAGTGGGTACTGTCTCCTTGAGGGAGATTTTGACTCTGTCCCAGATCTTTGAGATAACATTTAGCACTCCAGAATAGCTCACGAAGGCATGCACTACTGACTACAAACTGCAAGGCATTCTCTCTTCATTAGCAACGTGATCCTCTCCAGATAGTCAGAGGGGGCTATGTTAGTGCACATAGCAACGATCATTTTAGCTAATTAATTTTAGCTGAGATGCTCAAGCTGACAATTTCTAAAGTTGTGTGTCTGTGAGTTGGGATGTGCTTCCCCAGCAGAGGTTCATTTATTCTGAGAAGACTTGCCCCGAAGAGTAAATCTCCATTAGTTTATTCCCCCCCTCCACTAGTGCTGGTAAGAGTCTTAAAGCATTAAGGTATCATGTCACCCATCCCTAGACCCACAGTTAAGTTATCTCATGGTTAGTCCCGTGTAGCAATGCAGCTACTCCCATCTCCTTACCAAACCTATCAACAGCATGCCTGCAGCCATTCTGCATCAACAATGACTTTTTTTTTTTTAGCCTAAGATCAGCCTGCTTAGACAAGAGAATTTAAAGCCTCATTCATTATTTTGTGTTTTTCTTATCCATGTGAAGCATTTCAATCAGCAAATTGAGTTTTGATGGAAGAGAAAGAGACAGTTCTTATTCACACAGAGTTATATATGTTACTGTTCTATGTATTTTTCCATTGTTCCTGTAAGGGAACTAGGGATAGAAATAAGTAATTTGTAACACTGAAGTTGAATTTCATATCTACATAACTGAAAATGGCTGAATTGTGGCCACTTTGCTACCAGAAGAAAACGTACCTTCTAATACTACAAACCTCAACCCAATTATTCTTTGTCGGAAGAGCAAGCTAAGCAACTGCTTCTATAGCAAGTACTTTCTGACAGTGGTGTTTAGCTRTAAGTTACACTTCTTACTACAAACACTAGTTCTATAAGGCTACCTCTGGCCACCTTTTTGCCTTGGAGAATCTCCGTCTTTCCCAGGATTTCTTTGCATGCTGCTGTAGAAATTATCTCACCTCCCAAAGGCCCTTTCCCAGCCTTCTTATATTTTATTACTGACTTGGAGCATTTGGGGATACATTTATTTTTTATTTCTAAGACTGATATGGAAAAACAGAAATGCTATGTTGACTTATGAAATGGTAGCCAAAATGATTACAACTATCTGTCCTGTCCCTGAAATATATATAAAAAAAAAAAAGCATAAAGTTTTTTGTTGTTTTTTTGGGGGTTTTTTTGGGGTTTTTTTGGTTTTTTTTTTTTAATATTGTGGCTGTTGTAAAAGCCCTGTTCCAGAGCCTTGTTCAACTTCAGTCCCCATCTCAAGCTTAATGCAAATACTCAGATACTTTGAGGTAGCAATTCAACAAGACGCATGAGATGGTCACACTTAGAGTATGGCCTCTCCCAGATTAATAACAGAAGGCAAAGAAAATTACATGCAAAACTATTCAGAATCAGTACAGAATAGGTTAAAGATTAATTCAGTAAACAACTCACTTGTTTAATACATATCCCACCTTCACCATCAATATTTAAATGAAATGGATTACTGCATGTGAAGACAAAAGATAAAATACGCTGCCCTATAAAAGGAAAGTTCTGATCTATAACCATATCTCAGCCTGTTCAAAAACCCACAAGACAAACCGGTAGCTTACACTTTTAAATGACAGGCTCACTACCAAGTAACTTCCTGACCACAACAAAAGATCCACAACCTCAGGTTTATTACAGCTTTATCCAGAAATGATCCTGTAATGCAAAACAGAGACAATTTTTACACTGCTGGGGCGCATTTATGTGCCTTATTTGTGCATGGAATAACCGTGATTGCATTCGTAATTTGGGTAATTGTGCACGCACAACTGGCCAGCTGCATGCAGAATCACCCAATTTGCACATTGCCTTAACTGCCACTTGAATTACGACATTTTACAGTTATGTGCATGCAAATATGAGCAGAAAAAGACTCATTTGATAAACAAAGCACTTCGCACTGGGTTTCAGTCCTTCCTAATCATTCAGAGTACTTGAGGCCGTTTCTGCTGACACTTGAAACACTAGATGTATCCTGAATTTGGTACTGAAGAAGTTTCTCCCAACCTTATGTAAGCACGGTTAAGTATTCAAAAACAGAGTAATGCAACATGGCTAGAACTTCAAAGTCATTTGTCACAGTAGGTAGAGGTAGACCTCTACCACATATCACTTGCAGCCACCCTGGGTGCTGAATATTCATTGATAATGAAAATAAGCATGTTTATTCCTTTGTAGTTCTATGAAATGTCATCCACTGGTCTCCAAGTAAAACAAATACTAGAGGTCAAAGCAATGAAGAAGCAACCCAAGAATACCACAGAAGTGAAGTTACTCTAGTTTGCTAAAATTACCTGGTTTGGAGGATCTCAATTACGCTGAAGACTAAACAAGCAGAGCTGGATCTCCCACTTCAGCAAAGAAGTTTGCAACTCAAGAGAAAGAAGTGAAGAGTCTTAAGCTTAGCACTTTGAGGCTGTGCCAGTAACGTGCAGACTCAATGAGCTAAAGCACCCTTAAGAGCAGCTGTTAAAAGGCATAATACCAGGATTCACTTCATCTAGTAAAATTAGCTCTAAGATATACTGCACCTGGAATAGGAAATATTGGTCTTGAAAAAGGTTTCCTGCACAGATGAACAGAAATGGCCAGAAGGGATTTAAAACAAACAAACAAAAAAAACCCACGACACCAAACAACAGGCAAATGACCCAGTCTTTACAATGGAAATAAGCTATTTCATTGGCTAAACAACTCAAAAGTCAAGAAATGACTATAGTTGCTAATTATTCAATTATCAATTGTGAAGGAATAGGAAAGGAAAGAGTAAGTGAACAACTATTGATCAGTATTCCAAACTAGATATACTCCAGAGTTTTTTTCTTATGTCAATAGCTGGAAAGCAACCTTAAAGCAATCATCAGGGACCACCTTGCAGTTACGCAAAATTAAAAGAGTTGGGTTTGGAGGTTCTTCCCCCCAGGAACTGCAGGTAATAACAAATAACAAAACTTCTGTTTATCGAGTCATCCATGACTAAGTTATATATATACCTGAGAACAGAATATACAAATATGGCTTTTGGCATGTTGCACGTTAGAATTAGTCAAATTTGTTAGGGGAAAAAACCCTACAGTTACCTAAACACAGATTGGAGGTAGTAAACATACATCATAGTAATCTTCAGTCTTCTTCCCTTATGTGCTATAAAATATTCCTGTATTCCATTAATATACCCAACATGAATTGTACAAACACCCAAGTAGTCACATTTTGAGTATTTGAAAGACTTTTATATGAGATACACACATTGGTTTACTTGATGAGGCTTGTTTAAAAGCACTATCTGTCAAGCATCTCAACAGCTTTGTAAGCCTGCCCCAAATTCTCATTCTCCACAGTTCATCTTGCATTCATCTATACTATGTGATGAGGCTGATGAGGTCCATTTCCTCAAATGCAAAAGTATGACTGGACAGAAGCACCCTAGAGATTACACTGTCCTATCTTCAATAAAGTCACACTTTCTTTTTCATGAAACAGTCATCTTTCCCTGCTTAGAAAAGAGTAAGCCTTCCTGTTTATGATTTATTGAAAGACAAATACAGAGAAAAGCTATTGGCATAAGATGATGCTCAACCTTGGGAGCACGGAGTGATGATGATAGTTCCCCACCTTGTCAAAACAGAAATATTACAGCAGCAGAGCCATTTTTTGCAAAGGTAGCTTCATATCAGATGTAGGGAGTGGATACTCTTGTCCATCTCCATGCACTGCACCTCTGCTTTGTATCAGATTCACAGAGCCCCATGTACAAAGGGCTCTACTTTTGTCACATCACTTAAAAAAAAAAATACTGCCTGATGCAGCATTATATGCTGACTTCCACCATACTGGAAGTGTAAGTACTGAACTTCCTGGACTATGTGGCTCTCCATGTAGATATTCTCATCCCCAGTTACTTTGCTAAAATGAAAATTTATCTTCCTCTCCCAAAATTCAAGCTCTGAATTGTTTCTATGCATTTTTAGCTTCCATCCCTACATTTGGGATCAGATTTCTTTATTTTTTATTCCTCTTCAAAAATAAATGACTTTCCAATAAACAGGATTGAATTTATTTAGAAAAATGCATTTCAAGTATCAGTACCAGCAGGGCAAGAAACAATGCTGGAAACAAGAGTCACATTCTGAAGTTAGTTCCAACCAGAGCATGTGTCTCCATAACAGGTTGTTAATAGTGTCTGAAATCATGAGCATCATCTAGTTTTTTTATTCAGATCTTTCTTTTTCCACTTAGGCCAAATCACTGCAGAATCTAGAAGTCTTCAATTTATGAATCTATTCTCATAATGCTGGGAAGTAAATTTGACACTTTGTTTAAAAGAGAAGGAAAAAAAGGAAAACAGGAACACAGGTCTTCATGGCCTGTTAAGACAGAGAAGTCTGTATCAGACGTGATACATTTCTGTCACAAGTAACAGTCCAAATAAACTCAGGTTGTCAACCCAATAACCTCAAAGTAGACTATTCCCTGAAAAAAGCTCTTGGCAAATGATACAAAGACTGTCTTCACAGAACTAGTCTTACCTCTCACTTGGTTACATTTCTCTTAAATCATTCACATTATATTAACGCTGCTTACCACCATAATTATAATAGCAAACCTGCACTCCCTTCTGCATACACTTCCTAGGAGAACATGAGTTACAGATAATAGATGCTAATTGATAAGCTAGTGAGGTCAGATATATGAAGGCTGTAATTGCTAATTCACACCTAGTAATGCAAATTGTCAACACATTAAGGAAAGAAGGATGAAACTTTGATTTCCTCAGAACTATTGGATATAAACTACACTTCCCACTTCTTTTCTACACTGTATAAGCAATTAATAGACACTGACAGATTTAAGCAAGTATAAAGATATTACACAGTATATGAATTTTAAAATAATCATTTTAGAGCCATATAGTCTAGTTCTCATGTGAGACATAATTCTATCTTTATTCCTTATGTATTACACACAGGTAGTTGAAGAACAAAGTTTCAGGCTCTGGCAGTCATCTGCCAAAAAATATGGGATACTCAGCCAAAGACACAGTATTCAATTTTAAACAAAAAAATGTTTCTTACTCAAAACTTCCCACAGGAAAAAAAAATTCAACCAAGATTCCATACACTTGAAACYACCTCATCCAAATTGTGGTTTCTTCTTGTCTCTTGCATTTCTCAGGTTTTGTTTAGCCTTGTTTTAAATGCAAGTTTTTTCCTATTGAGTCATGGTACATTGATGCATTTCATTAGTGTTACTAATAACCATCTGAACAAATAACCTCCTTTACTGTTTGGTAAAGCTAAGGCCCAGTAGGGATACAGCAAGTTTCAGCCCATGATAGGATTCAGTGTGTACCTCTGAAGGTTACAGCTACACTCTCCAGCTTTTTGAATAAATGTACTTAAGTCAGCTGCAGTTCCAGGAAGCTTAGTAAACTCCTTGTGGCATGGGTAAAAACCCACAGGCAAAAACCTCTCCCATTGCCTTCCAACTTTCAAGAACAAAAAGTTTGCGTTTACATAAGGAATGCCACTGGAGTTTAGTTTTTAAGCCACAAACTTTGAGGGACAGTAGGTTTCAACTTCCCTCTTTTCAGGGATTGGAGATTAAAGAAATATTTCACACCCCACTGAAATATTGCAGCTTGCATTCTTTCAGCCAAAATATTGCTGACAGTTTAAGGTGAAATAATTTCTCCTTAAATTCTTGTCTGGACCAAACCATACAGTTCTGCAGCACTTCACACTTTTTATAAATGCTCTTTGTTAATGAGAGTAAAAGAGCAGGAATCACCACACTATTTTTACCTTCCCCCCCTACCCCCACCGCCATCTGCCTATAATCCCATTTCTTAGTTTCATGAATGTCAGTTACTCCAAATATCCCTTGTTTATGTATCATGTAGAAGCAGTCATAATCATAGGCCTTCTAATGTTATGCCCTCAACCAACCTTGCCACTGCCTATTTGGCAATTTCATGCTGACAAGACAGCATCCTAGCTTAGCAAAGGCAGAAGCAGATCACCACCACCCCACCCAAAAAAAAGACAAACCAAACCACAAAACATTTAACCATTTACTCACTTAGCAAGCTCTAGAAACTAAAAAAAGAGAAGGGAATGCAGGGGAGAAAAGAAAAAAAAAAAAAAGAGAGAGAGCGCGCACTTCATTACTAGCACAGTTTTCATAACCTTTTGCCCTGTTTCTTCCAAGTGTTTGAATGGACTCATGTAGAAGTAGCCTGCATCAAAAGTATGTTTCTTAAGCAGTATTAAGAAGAAGGCCCTATTAAAAAAATCTCAAGCAGTGTAACAAAATAGGAAATAGCTTCCAGAAAAACAGCAGAACTCAAACTCACTGAAATTAGGAGCACAGTGTTGATGGGAGCCAACTGAGAGTTTGGCTCAAGATTGTTTCTTTTTAAATATACAAATCTTTGTTCAAAATTATAGGCTACATTCTAGATATCCATGCAGAAGGAGTAAGGGAACAAGGGTTCTTGATAAAACAGTCAAAGTGAGCTTGCTGAAAACACCGCTTCCCRTATTGCAGCCTACTACTGTGGGGGCGAGGCACCCAATACACAAAATTTCCCACTTTTTTATATTCAAGCACATCTATAGATAAAGGGAGGGCAACAAAGTACCATTTATGAGAAGAGATACACCATTTATGAGAAGAAGAATCCAGCAGTACCAAATAGAAATTCTTCATCAATCATGGGGAATGGCAAACAGGTGAGAAAAATAATAATCCAACCAAAACCCAAAGTATCTCAATTATATCACTCACAGAACTAAAGCTCCTGTAAACTCCAGGATGCCACTATTCATCTCCCCAACACTCCCTCCCATAAGGTACAGAGACCTCTGCAAATTTTCAACTAATCCAGAGAACTGCGGTAGGAAACAAAAGGGCCCTTCAATTGAGAAAAAAACATTTAGATGGGGACATACCCTTTATTTCCTTGAGTTTCAAATACTTCCGCAGTGAGATATCCCATCAGTGCACGCTGCAGACCTCCAAAACACTCACCTCCTCTGGTGATGTGCATCAGTCCCAGTTAATGTCAGCRGGATGCCAACCATCCTTTCTCTGTGATCTCACAATTTTATATAAAAAAGTACTACAAAAAAAGAGTTTTTCTACCCTTCAGGAGGTCTTCATTTAAAGCCATAAAATACACATGTATATTTTTTGAATTATCTATGAGTGAAAAAGGATTTAATAAGTGTACTTCCTCTTTTCTATTTTTAGAAAACCACTACAAAGCCTAGGTACATGTAAGTTTCCTACTACCACTTTCCACGCTTTGGCTTTCACTGTTAAAACTTACTGTGCTGCTATAAATCTGACACCCACAGGAATAAAAATCTAAATTAAATATTAGGYGTTTTTACCAACGTGATTTATAAATGCACTAATCATTTCCTAAAAGGAAAGTTTTATCCTGTATAGAATAGAAGCCACTTTTGATTATTCTGTACAATTGCTGTCCACTAAATTTGCAGTTATTAGCTTTACACATGGTGGGGAGGGGACATGCATGTAACTGTCACTTACAATTTATTACAATGTCCTGAAATTAAGTCGATCAATTTATTTTTAATGGACTCCTAAAAGAATTTTTAAGTACATTCCTTAGACTTATTGCAGTTCACCAACACTTTCTTTCAAGATATGATGGATAGTTTCCATTTTAAAATATGACATTTGTTGTAATATAGTTTAAATTACTTTTCTTCCTGGAGCATGTGTTATTCAGAGTTACCATTATGCAGTAGGAAATTGTACATTATGTTGCTGCTTTATCTCCTTTTATGGCTCATGTTACAGTTGCATCCATTCAGGTACAATTACATTGGGGGAAAATGACTTAACATTTGTATTAAGAACAGTCCTGTTCAGCAAATTTATTTTAGTTTTTGGTTAATTACTAAAGAGTAGTGAGAATAACCTAAGACAACTACAGTATATAGACTTTTTAATTAAGTAAATAAAGCATATTTCCCCCAATACATGTACTCACAGTAAAATAGATTTATGGCACTGTATTTATAGGCAAAATTATAGCAACCTTTGTGTATTACATGAATTAATTGTAACATAGGTTAAAAAAATTTTTCCCTAAAGGCTTAGCTTTTAGTATTAGTTTGCTTTATGTCTGAATTCTCTCAAGTTTCAATGAGGAGTGTTTCACAAGCTGAATTTTGTTGGAAAAAAAACCATCATGGTGTATGCATGTAGTAATATATGAATTAAGAGCACCAAGTTTCTCAGATTCTAGGCACTATCATGGTATTATATAGGACTCCAAATAGTGTAATTAATATCTGTTCAAAATTAAACTGTTCCTCTCTTCTGCTTCCAATGTAAATCCAAAGCATTCCCCCCCTCGCTCAGTTATCATAGCTATGGATACAAACAATAAAAAGTTATGCTGTAAATTAGAATCTGTTTTGTTCCCATTGCTAGTAAAGACAGTGAAACAATATTTTTATATATACAGTGTAACCTGTTGGACAAGTACAAAGACATTTTAATCAGGATGTAATAGGTATTCTTCTTCTGTTCATTAAGATAAAGAAATGTTTGGCAGGCAAATGTTTCATTAGGTTGTAATTTGCTTTGATATGCAAATTAAGATGTAATTAGTTTTGAATTTCTGAAGAGGTAGAGGCTATGTGCTAGACATATTTTTATGTGTTGAACAACGAAAGTTCAAGTAGCTACCTTCCCTCCCCCCCCAAATAAACCTCCAAAATCCCACTCCATCCTCTTGTATATATTCTTAAAACCAAGAGCCTTCCACACCTTTCTCTCAGATGCTTTTAAGTTCTTAAAAATTTACTTAAAAACACAGTTACCTAGGAGGATGCCTGCTAAAGTTGCAGAGTAGAGTTGAAACAGGAAAAAAAAATGCAATATTAGAAATTGTGAGACAGAATGTAAAGCTGTTGTAAGTAAACATGGCTACAGTATCAGTAGGACAGCTATATCAATTTACACCAGCTGCGAACCTGACACATATACTGTAAAAAGAGCTTGAGGTTAAGTAGGGTTGCATATTTGAAATGAGAGAATTAAGCTTAAGACACAGAGGTATGTAGGGTTATTAACAAGCAGCTAAGGAAAGCGCAATAGGACTTAAAGTATAAAAACAGAATTTAAAATAATCTATTTGGCTCAGCTCACTACAATAGATCAGTAGAAGTTAGTTACTGTAGTAAACCATGAAACAAGCCACAACAGTGCAGGTCTTGGGAGTTTCTGCGCATCCTAAATTGTCACACTTGACATAAAGTGCTCAGTCCGTGGCAATGTCAGAAACTAAACCAGAGCTTGATCCAGTGATAATATCGCCCAACAGCAGCAGTACCACGTAGCAACCCCCCCTTGTAGCAACGCTCTTACAGAGACTAAGCAGCACTGTTTGATAAATCGGTCTCCTTGGCACTCCGGTGGGTCAGGAGAGCCACATTCCAATCCCTGGCAATGTTTCTCAGTACAAACGTGCCTAAGGACTGGAAGTCACGCTGGAGTCTGCCAGGCTGCACACGTTCCATACAACAGCTGCTTATCCCTCCAATACATCACAACTCATGAGCAGCCACTTAGCTAGAGTTAGGGCCTGTTAGTGTTTCATCTTTTGAAAGATATTTTGTTAGAATAAACTAACTTCTTCCCTTCATTTAGCCAGAAGCTTAGAAATGTGGTAGCTATGAAAGGTTAAAATATTTGAGTTCAAGATCCAAGGTATCTTCTACTGTGACCAAACAGTGATTGAACWCTTACCAGTTTCATCAATATTGTTGAGGGCTTCCTGATTTTAAGAAGAAAACCCACATATTTTGTCAGTGTTTGAAGAAAGAAAATTTACACAAAAAGTTGTTAAAAGAACTTTGTCAAACAGGAGTTGGGAGGGAATACTCTGTTTTACTTTTTTTATTCATTTCTGCATCAATTCACGAGTCTCTCAATCATTTCAGTATCTCAATGCCTTAATTTTCAACAACAAATAGAAAAAAAATTACCTAAGAAGTTAGCTATAACACCAGTAGAAATATTTCACAAAACCCCCAAATTTCATATAAATAGTTTAAGATACATATTAATAGATGGATTTATTTTTGTTCCAAGCCAGGCTGAAAGTCATCTAAAATACTTCACACAACAGAGAAACCAAGATTCTAACAAGCTCCATCTTTATTATTTTGGAAGCGAGAGAACTGTCTGCTTTGCTTCTCTTGTCAGAAAAGTTTACGTAACTGAGTAACATTGTGGAATGAATGTATAACTCTGTATTCTCATTTGAATACTCCTAGCCAGTGTGAAGGCTGCCGATGCTGTCCTACTAAGAGGTCTAAGTGCCACTCTAGCAAAGCAATCATTTTACTTCAGCATGAGCTGTCTCTGCAGGACTTTTTGGCATTTACAGTGACTAACACACTTCCCACTTCTATGGGACTAAATCCAAATGTTAAGGTCAGCAACAGTATTAAAAAGTTAAACCTGTACATCAGATGAGCTCTATCAGGCTGCCAAGATGACAGACATGCATTTGTGATTTTTTTGACTCGGAGGACTTTAACATTGCCCTTACTCATACAGGTTGACTGGAGGGTACCACGAGCAGAATGCAATTATCAAGGATTAAAACAACAACATAATTTGCCGCATAACCACCAGTGGCATTAGCATATATTTAATCAACTTCATCCACTGTTTCCACTTCATGATCTGTTAGAACAGCGAACTTTGGAGATTACATAAATAGCCCAAGCTGGATAGGAAGCATCCAGAAATCCAGAGAAAGCGAGGAGGGACAGAACAAGGAGGAGCCCTCTGAGAAGCCAGGCTTCTGCTCGTGTTTTGCTGTTAGGCTAGATCTGTTGATCTTTCAAGAGATAGGGAGGGAGTAGAAAATTATTTAAGTAGTGAAACAGCAGGTGAAAGAGGTGAAGATGGGTGATAAAAGAGGATATTAGTCCATAAAAAACTGAGGAGTGCCTGTTAATTCCAGACAAGAATTTTGGCTTAACACACTCAGAAAGAGTAATTGCAAACATGCAGGAGCAACACTTGGGACTGCGCATTCCAAGAAGTTTGAGATGTGTATGCACTTAGCCCATCATGATAGCAGTTTACTTCTTAGCTGATGCATTAACATTTAGAAGTTTCTTGCATTCACTGCCACCTAAAAAGCAGAACCTGCCATAAGTCTGCCTGGTATACTTGTATGCTTTCACATGACAGCTTCAAGCAAATAACAGATGTCACTGGAGAGTAACAAAAATTTTCTTTGAATATAATCAGTACAATAGTGGCTTTTCAAATGCATTAGTGGCACTTACAGATCATCTACAGCTTTTTTGTCTTTAAGATAAATCATTCTTCAGAATACATGCATCTTTTATCCCACAAATATAGTCAAGATCTATCATACCAAGAATTTACTATACTTGAAACAAAAGTACAACATTGAAAAAACAAGAGTTTACAGGGATCTTTCATCCTGACACTACACACTGTGTATAGCACAACATTCAGTTTCCCTCTGTCTTTATTTTCACTATCTGAAATAGGAAGACAACATGGATTTAATAAATTTACATATGTTTATCAAAACACAACCCAAGAGAAGAGGGTTGAAATTGAAAAACTTCAAGTTTTGACAATGGAAGTAATGAGGAGACATTCACAAGAGATAAGGAATGATTGATACTGATCTACAAAGACTTACAAGTATGATTTGTCATGTTTTGAATAGGTCTGATTTTATGCCTGTCAGACTCCATAGAAATACTCCCGTGAACTCCACTATGCTTGGGTGCAAGCCCTCAATCTGTAATCTTAACATGATCTCCAGGCTAGAATTTCAAGCTAGAAATGCCTGACTGGAAACGGGATCACAGTTTAAGTGAGTGGCTCCCCAGCTTTCCAAGATATATAGTGGCTAGATCATCAGTGCAGTCTTTAGAAAGACATTGAATATCGATTTAAAGATAAGCTGTATTTCAGTCACAAGATTTTTGAGACAGAAATTGCCATTCAGATCTATAGACACACCATAGATGTCCCCAGCTGCAACAGTTCATTCTACTCTGAAAATCCTTTGAGGCCACAACTAAAATAAAAATGTTGATCGAACTTCTTAGCTGTTTGCAGGAATAGGAAAAAAAAAAAAAAAAAAAAAGAAATCAAATCAGCATTGCCATTAGGTGTTTGGTGTTGTCACTGTTCACAGGAACAGTGACAAGGGAGCACAGATGAATCTCTCATTTGCAAGGGGAAGAACTGCATGAAACCGGTGGGCAGGTACTAGTAGTATGCGTGCAGGATGACATCTGAAGTGTTATGCTTAAAACAAACAGCACCAAAGCTCCATCACAGTAATATCTTAGAAGCCATGCCAACAGTCTAGAATAAAAATTAAATTGTTTCTTCTGTGGCACCTTCCCTTTGATAATCTTCAAGTGCATTGCAAACATGAATTAATCAGTTCTTAAATCACTCGGAGCACAAAAAGATGGCTTCAACTGTCTTACAGACAGGGGAAACAAGATAAAAGAGTTATGACTGCTTGTGCTATAGAAGTCATAAGTAGCTAACATAACACTATATTATCCAATGTTTGAATGGAAGAGCTTTGTAATAGTCTACAAGAAGTTAAGGAACAACATATTAAAGGATGCCATTTAAGAGGTCATTCTGCATTACCCTACATCTTGTATTTATTATCAGCCTAATTCTGCTACAACAGAAATATTTAGGAGCTTTATTATAGGCTTACACAGTTGCACAGGAAGACCAGTAATGGATGCTTTCTGGAATGTCAACCCCAGTCTTTTGCTCAAGTTTATCATAAAATGCTGCATGGAAATTCTCATTCTCTGGTCACTATTTTATTATCGTTTCAAAATACCCATACAACAGTATAGCTTTAAACTAATTTCAGTAGAGCAAGTGATCTACTTCACTACGTGATGAATTCTTAGTTTCATAGCTCTAATGTGATTAACAATAATGTTATTTTTTGCTGTGTAACCTTAGCAAACAAGTTCTAGCTTTAATGCACCTGTCAAGCCCATGAACTTTTTTCATATGCAGAATCATCTTAGTATGTATTCACGAAAGAATAGGTCAGACATTTAATTGATAATGATTTAACTTTCCTTTTAAGAGTTTTTGTAACAGAAGCAGTGCTGCAGACAGTTGTAGACAAGGTCTTGAGGTGTAATTCAAATAACCACAATTAGTAATATGAAATTGCACAATTTAAGTTACAGATATGATCCACTTAGCCAGCATAGCAATGTTACCTGCTGTTAAGAGAATATTAAAAAAAAAAAAAAAACACCAAAAAAAACACCAAAACTTTGCCATATTAGCTTTCAATAACCCCACAGATAATATTTTTATTGGTGTATTCTTATTACTAAACTACTTCTGAATATCTGCACTAAAGCATGAATTTATTATTTTTTATTATTATTATTGACTTTAAAAAGTCAAGTTTCTCATTTCTACTGAAAATATGTATCTTAATTGTTTTTGTTGTTGGTAACAAATAATAGGAGGCATAAATCTTCACTTTATACAATAAGCAGAAAAGGCACATCTGAAAAGGAGAGAAGCATACAAATTTAATAGCATGTTCTAATCTACTTCAAGCTTGCAGCACAACATAATTCTAAAGGAAAACAGATCCCAATGAGTTTTCAAGCATCCTCAGTCAGCTGGTGAGTATGGGCAGATGTGTTAGATTCTACCTCATCCCTTGAGGTCTTTAAATGAAGTTCAATGTCTTTGTTAAAAAAAAAAAAAAAAAATCTAGACAAGAGAGCAACTTGACACCAAGATGAAAATATGAAACTCCCAGGGTCATTTAACTTCGGAAGTTTGTCTCCATGGAATTGTTCTCAGAAACTCCTTTACATACACATCTGTAACACCTTACCATCAGTCTCCCACAAGTGTACACTAGAAAGTGTTTCAGCTGGTTGCCTGGACAACAGAAAGATGCAACAAGCCCCTCTTTATTCTTTTCTAGGCTGCCGTGAAAAAGGTTTATAAATCTCATCATTGACCTGAAAGTTTTAACTATATGCAAACTGATGAAGTGTAATTTTAACGGTACTTATCTTGACAAAGCAGAAAAATATGTATATGTGACAGTCACATGATCTTAGTAGTTACTATGTTTTCTGCTCACACAGTATTAATATATAATAAAAAGAATGTTCTGCCTTATTGATCTTCAGACCACAACTAAGTGCTCTAATGCTTGAAGCATACCAAAGATGTTTCACTCTTTTCCTCATTCTCTCTTTTTTTTTTTTTTAATTACATTATGCTAACCTCTGCAAAGTGTTTTTTATTACTTGATACATTGTTGGGCTTTTCACCTTGAAATTGTTGACAGGAGAATAGAATGCTCTGTGTTGTATTTTTAATCTCTATTCAAATATACATCTTGCTGTTTTTCACCCTGTCAAGTTAATCCCTTGGAAGTATCATAAAATAGCAGCGAGGTATAAAACTGTAGAACTGCTCAGTATGGGACAGAGCTCAGACGTGCCAAGCATCTGCACGGAAGGTTTGTCTCTCCCCCAGAATGGGGAAAGAATTCCTTTGGGCTTTTTGTTTGTCATCTTAAACTGAAAGCTGTCTCAACGATAAGGTGACTTGAAATAGAAAGCCTTGCAAATGAAGCAGCCCGCCTTTGTGCTTTCTAGGATCAAGTAGAGTTTTTTGTTTGCTTGCTTTTATTGTATGTTTCTTTACTCACTTCACAGCTATTGCTCTCTAAGATTTTAATTATAAGCTGTATAGAGTCTAATATTCCTTTTTCTCCCCTTTTACTACCTCTCACTCATGTTCCGAAATGTTCATAACCATTTTATTACAAGAGATATGACAAAAAAGCCTTTGAGAGCTTAGCACATAGAACAGATTATATCACAGAGCAGTGATCAGCTGTTCTATTCCCACAAGCATACATTCAGGAGATCAAAGCAAGCGTTAAGATTATGATCCCTCCATGGATCCACAGAAAGGRGCAGATGAAGGCCACTCTTTTCATGAGACATGTACAGGACACTATCAGCCCAATTCATTCAAATCACATACACAATTCACTGTCAGGATTTCCTCACTGCAAAGCAAGGAGATTCTTCCAAGATTTGTGAGGGGCATCATGCCTTTTGATATACCAGGTTTGAAGGGCAACTAAAGTAACTCCTGTAGAAGAAAACTAATTGCTTCCACAGCCACTCTCACCCTTCTGTAAAATACAGAGAATTTGCTTAGATGTTACAAAGACATATTAATCAAAGTTTCATAAAGTATAAATCAGGAAACACAGAAAGATACTTTAGTTTCTTGTTTAAGATTGTTCACCACTGGTGCCACATTATTTATTTTTTTTGTTCATGTTATTTTAAGTTAGATGCAACCTATGCCAAAAATACAACCTGTAACTTCAAAACAGTATGCATGAAAAGGGAGTCTTGAAATTTTAATGACCTTCCCCTCACTCTTCTGGACACTACTGCAGTCGGGTTCACAGGAAAAAGGGAACAAGCCACGAATTCCTCTCCCACGTAATGGCCATGGCAGAGAACCAGATTAAGCAGCCATATGACACACAAAAAGTCCTTGTCTAGAAATATCAGAATTCCTGTTGTGTGGTCTCAGCCTTGACCTGAGGCTTTGTGAMAATGAGATGTCATACATCACCTGGGCTCAAATTCCACTTGAATAGTTTCGTATTGGCTAACATGAAAGCTTCAGCAAAACCAGTTTTAACACAATACTGATTTCAATGTCCTTTGAATCGGGACCTAGATGTTGTAATGGTTGAATGAATCCTGGAGCTATTGTCTCCATTTGAAGTCGATCTTAACAAAACACAGAAGCTGAACTATTCAAACAGATTCTCTACTTGTTTTTCACTACAGGCAGTCAATCTGTTCCTCTCTTCAAGGAAGAGCAGTAGAATAAAATTGAAATTGAATTAATAGCAGGTATTATGTGCTAATGCCATCACACTGATATTAACTGGACACCAAGTATAGGAATACATTTTATGTTAGGTTTTAATCAATTCCCATAAGACATTTTAATGCTTCATTCTGTCATTTGTCAGCATAATATTTGCATGTGTTCACATTCAGTATAACACAGTAAGACACTGAAATCTATAGAGAACCTGACAGTCTAAGGGTTAAAATACATAATTGGGATACAAGCATTAAACATCTATTTCTTGCATTTAAATCTTTCTACAGGAGACAATTAGCTAGGTTTCTGGAATAAAAGTATACTAGTGTTTCTAGTGATGCTAATGATTGGCTCACAACATGAAAAATGATGGACCAAGTTTGGCTCAAGTTGGCTCCGATTCCTCAGTGAACCAAGCAATGTTAGCACTTTTCTATGGCTTCTAAATTCAAGGAAGAAATGTTTTGGAGTACACGTTTTTAGTGAACCCACAGGCAAGGTCATGGGGATGTTCCATCTATGTTATACCCATCTGAGCAACCATTCATGTCTATCACGTAACATGCAATTAGAATTGCTAGAAGGTTTTCATTTCCTTTTGAATGATTTACAGCTATTATAACTCAACCTTTCTGTGGGAATATGCTGATTTTATTAAGGTTTTGTCAGAAAAACATTCCTTAGCTGTACATCTTAGGCAGGTACAGATAGGCACTCTCCCAGGCAGCCAACAAATCAATGGTTAGAGCAGATCAGTTAAAGCTCTTATAGTTTTCTTTTCCTACTGGCTATTCACGAGCGCCTATATTGATTGTTTAAGAAACAAATCCAAAAAGCTTTAGAAGAACTTGGGGTCATAACAGTATGCCAAAGGAGAACCATTAACATATCAAACATTCTCATGAGAAAATTCTTTCCCATGAAAACCCATGTTAAAACTATTTTGACCCGAGCTTTACAATTTATGATCAAGTGCTCTTTGCTGAATCTTGTGAGAAGTTACACTTCCCACTGCTAGCTATTATGAGAAGATCTTAAAACATGCTTGTTTTATTTAAACCTTAAGGTTAAACATGCATCACAAACACAGAAATTGAAGATTAGGTCTCCATCTAAACCTGCCATCGCTTCTGTTTAGGAAATAAAATATTCATTGCTGTCTTAGTTACAACTATATTCCCATTCAGATAAAAATATTTGTGGTTTTTCAAAATATGTTGTACTGCCAGCTGTTTATTGCTATATCAAGCATGGATGATGCATTAAGATTGTATAGGACGAACACCTAAAGAAATTTAAAAAGACAAATTCAGGCAATAGAACAGAAGTCAAGTTGCATTCAGAATGCCATTTAGAAGACTCAATTCCCCCACCCCCTGATAAATATTTCAGTTACCAAAGGACCTATGATCTTCCTGGAAGCTGGAATCTTACTTTGAAATACTGGTGGTCAGTCAAGAACAAGCTTTGTTCTAATTGTCYATTAGAATTATTACTTCTATTTTGTTACAGTAGAGATATTGTAAGAGAACCCTTTAATTCCAGATGGCCAGTCTGAATGATCTGAAGAACATTTTCTGTTGAAAGCATGCCCTAGCGAATTGTCGTTCACCTATGTTCTACTATTCTCAAGCTTTAATGTCACTTTGCAGTTGTCTTATATCCATAGTCTCTTTTGGAAAAACATGAAAAATGGATGAAGTTAACACTGGAGAAGAGAAGAATGTCCATTCAGGAGGTTATGGAAAAGTTTTAAGAGGAAAACAAAAGTTACTAGACTGGTTTTCATTGCCACAAGAGTCAGAGAGGCTTATCTACTTATCCCAGTATGTACCTGAAACAGAAAAGAAGTGTAACAGTTTTGTTCATCTTCTATAATGCAAACAACCTTTGCTCTTCCATTTGGTGAGAGAGTGATTTGCTTTTCAGTGTGGTTTGCATTGTCCTTTTATTTTAGTACTCTGCAAAGACACAGTATTTTCTGGGAAGAAAGACATGGAGTAAACCTCAGTAGAATACCAGGTTAGGACTATGCAATGCAATTACACAATGGTGYTAACTGTGTCTTCTCATAGAAAGAAGAGAGGTTTATTGTCCACAGTCTCTGCATTTCCAATAACTGCTGGGCATTTCAAATTCTTTCAATTCAAGTAAGGAAGCCTCAGTTTCCTATCTAGGAAGGCCTAATTACGTTTTGACTGTTCACCACTAAAAATAGTAGACAGCTTTTAACATGAGTCCAAGTCAGTCAATTTCAGCAAGTTTTTTYCCCCCCTCCCATTCTCACCACCCAAACCTAAGGCAACTCAGCTAGCCTACAAATCAAAGCAAACACTTTTTCCACAGGACCAGGGGCAAACTGGGAATGAAATGAAGTGATCATAATTTTTTCCTCTATTTCACACAGAGCTGCTTCAGAGCTTCTGAGCAGTGTAGGTTGATCTGAATCTTGGCATCCCAAAGATGGAGTAACAACCTACCTGGAATAATAAGCCTGGAGAAGAGCTCTGCAGAGCTGCAGTTGCAAACCCTGCTCCAGGCAGGGGAAAAGAAGGGCAGAAGGATGAAGAAGAGACCAGTCCCTAYAAAATGAGGTGGCACTGAACATGTCCCTGCCTGCCTCTCGGGGGCAGTAGCTGTGAGAGCCACCAGCAGCTCCACAGAAAGCAGATCCGGCTCTTCAGAGAGCTCAGGAACCCTGTTCTCATCTGCCCTAGCTCAGGCAAAGCAGGACCAGAGCCAGAGTCATCCCTTTGCGTAGTCTTTTTGTCACTACCAGTCCTCTAACATTACAGGAAATTGCCTACTTATTCTTAAGGGTAGCTCCAATGCTGGTCCTAAGGAGGGGGAAGTCACAGCTTATGCAGGAAGGCCTGAAAAGGAACTATCCAAACCAGAGAAAGTGTTTGGAAAAAGATGTATTTGTTCATCCTTTTCATTAAAGGTGTTTCTCACTTCAAAATTATTTTGTATTCAGTGATGCATCTTTTAACTTAGAGCACCAATGGTCATCAATTTTTGCAACTCTATAAAACAAGATTTGTCTATCCCCCATAGATTGATTTGTATAATAGTATATAAAAAGCTCTTCAGAATGAACATGGTTACCTGTATTGTAAAAGGAAACACAAAAAATGAGCCTTGAATTGGTATTGAGACATACTGTAGAAAGTGTTGCCAAAACGAGAATAGACAAAACAGCATCTATGCTAAGAAATGACACAAAAATAAAAGAATTATTTATTTTATTTTAAAATAAAATTCAGTTTGACCATTTCTGACTGAAAAGAATGAAACTGATAAAAAATTTTCTGGAATTATAGGGAAAGAACACATTCCAGGTAGTTATAGTTTTTAGTCAGTTGCAATCCTAGATAAGTTTACTTACAAATATATATATATATGTAATATAAAACTAACCTATCGCATTCCTGTCCTTTGCCCAAAACCTTAGAGCATTTTGTGTCATATACCACATAGTTCACGTGTGATCAAGGCACATATTGCTAGTTTCAAGTGATCAAATAGATTTAACAAAACAAGTTTTCCATTGTCAGAATGTGCTCTTCCAGTCACAGTAAACTTGAGATTTTTGCTTAACTGCTGAAGGAGTACAAAGAATAGAGAAACTAGCAACACACCATGAAAAGGGAAATTAGCTAAAGGGGAGCCACAATGCATAGAAGTCTAAAAAGTGTACTGATGCAGAGGAAATTCATAGGACTAACTCCCATTAGCACTAATTGAATTTACACATTCCAACTCTCATTAGCATTAGTACAAGTCATCCCCTAACTCTGGCAGGCAAGTAGACCCTATGAAGTGGGGAGCAGTAGTAAAACTTGAGGCAAAGACAACAGCAAGAAAACTCAAAGCCTGTCTCAACTCCAAATGCATCTGCTGAACAAAAGCAGATAATGAGAACCAAAAGGGGGTGCAAACAGAAATTTCGCGTCAGCACGTAACATCTCAACTACTTTTTCCTACTCAACAGTTTGACAAGCTTTGAAATAGGCCAGGTAACTACAAACATGAGAATCAATGAAAATGTAGCCAAAGAGAAAAAACACCACTGTGTTATCTTTTTTGAGAGGCATCTAAACACTTCCAATCTATTTATGCTCCAAACAGAAAGGACTGTGGATGTACATTTTGATTTTCAAAAGCACCACAGTGATATGTGCACAAACTGCATTACATTTTAAATTACTGAGTACCATAAGCATGTAAAATTCCTGATTGCTCTAAACTGAGAACAGGCACAGGCAGATCAAAGCTATACATTTCTCTGAAGTTCACCTTTGTTATTTTTAATAAGGCTAAGCCTGGAAAGCTGCTCTTGCTCATATTTCCCTTCACACCCAAGAAATATTAGCACCTTGAATAACAGTGACCAGAACAAATAAAACTCAGCTAAATTAAAATTAGAGTAAGTCAGCAAAAGTGACTGTGTGTGTCCATAAAACTCCAGTATCTGTCACTACTGATGACTCAGCAGAAGATCTACACTTGCACTGCAGAGCCCTAGGATTTTGCAAGTTAGTCCATACTGAGGCTTTACAGAAACAGTTTCACATTACCTATTACAAACAGCGATGAAGAGAAGGTGAGAGACAGGACATGATAGCAAAGATGCRTCTTGTAGAAGTTGTTTATAATAGCTATAAACTACATGGGGAAAACATCACCCTTCTCATCAGCAAAAGGCAATTTTCAGGCAAGATTATGTAGATGTCATAGTAAGTCATATGGTGCTATTCACATATCTATTAATCATTTCACAGAACATGCCCTAGTGTCCCACTTTGCCTGTTGTAGTGGCAGGGATAACCTTCTGAGGATGACTGCCTCTGTTTGTAAGTTCAGTAGACTGCCAAAGTGACAAACATTGCGCTATCTATGTACTGTTGGTCATGGTACGATAACTGCTGAATACACACTTTATTAAAGTGCCCAAAGCAGAGCACAGATGGTAACAATGGCCAGATCAAAAGCAATTCCTAGCTTGTTGAAAATATGAAAGTAGTTTTTGCATTCAGCCCTTGGGAATGGCAATCAGGATGCTCTATCACCTTCCAGAGAGAGGTGGATCCCATTTAGAATTTGATGATATGGCTGTTGCAGTTGCTACTGGATTCTGGTATTTCAGTTCAAGTGAGATACTCATGCTTTGAAGAGAAACCTACTCAASGTTCATTTCCCAATGCTAGAAAGAAAACATTCACATGCAGTGGCTATACTAACCACAACAGAAATAACTTCAGGTTTACCCCTTTTGGCACATTCCTTCTGGCTTTGCATGACATCTTTATGCAGGATCTCAGTGGGATTTCCAGAAGACTGTACCTGCTAATGGGAAAAGGGCCAATATTCTGCATGCATAAAATGCAATTCCTACAGGCACGTAGCTGCCTAGGCCCAAAGAAACAGCTTGCTTTCTGTGTTGGGGGAATCTGCCCAGCGCAACAGCACATAGGAAGGTATCAGGTTATAAAACCTGTCATCCTTCTCATGAGCTCTTTCCTCCTTGACCACAGGATGATAAAAGGCTTGTTTGAGAGCTAGGGATACTTTTTTCTTTTTTCAAGCCTGTTTCACTTGCAACACCTTCAGTTTATATTTAAACAAAACATCCACTCCTGTTAGGCAATAGACATCTGCTGTGAGGTGTTCAGGGTCTACCAAAGGCACAAGCAACTACACATCACCAGCCTTTCCAAAATCACATTCTTAACTGCACACTTAATGACTGGTAAAAATACAGATTTGATGCATAAACAAGCAGCTGCTTCRTCTATCTGGAACCCATTAAATTAGCTCAATAGCTATCAGAGAAGTCATCTGCCCTGCCAATCCTTATGCTGAAAGAACAAAACTATAAGTACAAGCTAATAGTACCACCAATGTTCACACACAAGAAACATCAGAAGAGGTTACGAATGGAACAATTTTGGCCATATTTCAGCAATGGCAGTTCAAACAGAACTGTTCTGTCTCACAAGCTGAATCCAAGGGGCTTTTCTTTCAGGTCTATAGTAGGGAACATTGTAAATTTTAGTAAGAATGCATTTAATTGAAGATTGGCAGAGAGAAGTCTCTAGGATAAAGAATCACGTGCCACCAATTAACTAAGTTAATATAATAAAAATTCATATTGAAGARAGAAAAATTAATAGTCACCATCTCTCAGGTGAGTGCCCTGCTACGAAGCCAAAATGGCTCTAACTCTTAACCTTACCACAGCAGTCCAATCCTCAGCAAAATTGCACAGATCATGTTTCCTGGCTTTTAAAAAGGGCCCAAATTAGCATAGCATCAGTATGTGGTCCAGGAGCAATGAAATATGCGCCCAGAAGGATCTAAGCTATGGTGTCTGAGAGCAATTGCTTATCTCTATTTTTAAAAGTAATTTGCTAACGCTATAGTGAATTCCACAGCTAGGTACTGATAATTTAGACATAATCTACCTCAGGCAATAGTAAGGCTGAGAAGTGACCCCCTCCATCCCAGTCAGCCCCAATTAGGTATTGTGTGAAGATGCATTCTCATCTGCTGAAATAAGGATACATTCATTTTTGCAGTGTTCGCTATAAAACCAGAAGGGAGGGTGGAATCAAGTCCTGATGCCAAGGGACAATTCAAAACAGAGCCTCAAAGTCAGAAAAGCGGAAAGATACAAATACAAGTAGTTTGATTAAATGTTCAGTGAGTAATTCTAGAAGGACAAGAAAGGGAAAAAGCTCATTTGTTTCCACATTAGATGAAGGGGAAAAATTCATAATCCATTGTCACCAGACTAAGTATCATACAGGCAAAGAAACTGTACTTGCGTGGGCTAAAGCACACTAGTCTTTCCACAGAAAAGATCCATTTATCATATCTAATCCAATTTTTACTTCTGAAAAAGACAGTCAAGAGGGCACTGTCAAGGTATTTTGACACAATGATTGATATGTCCTGACAGCAGCTGCTCACCTGGAAGATCTGGCCTCCTAGAGTRCAAGGATTTAGCTTTCCTACCAGCTGCCACATGCTTCATTCTCATATGCTAGAGCTTGAATTAGTGTAAATAAGCTGATCTGTTGTTAAACTGACAGAGTCAAGTGCCTCCTTCTTACTTAAGTTTCATAGGAAATATTGGCAGGTCGGAAGCAATAAGGACATCCTTGAGTTCCTGTCAAGGGACAAAGTCAGGGCTGGTCAAGGTTTATGATGTTGGAAACAGAGAGCATTGCTTTGATCAAGCTGTAAGTTACATATCTTTTTTCCATGCATAAAGTGCCTGTTCACCATGTAAACACCAATCCTTAGCAATAAATATTAAAGATTTATGTACATGAATACCGACCAAATCCCAAATGCCTCATTCCAGCAAAATCCCATTGACTTTTTGGTCAGCATTTAACAGAATACTAGAAGAAAGGCACTTACGGGCTTTTTTTAGATGAATGCACAGCCAGCCTGGAATGAATCGTGTACGAACATTTCATTAACAAATTTTCATTCAGTTCATAAATATGCATAAATATTTGGGGCTCATTCTTTGCCATTTAGAGCCTGATCTAAATTTGTCTAAAGTCAATACAGAGATTTCCATTAACTTGTCTGGAAACTGGGCCTGCCACCTAAGCTGAAAGGATAATGAAAATGAAAATAAATTATGTGCACTGAATATTTTTAAGATATGATAAAATTAATAGGAAAGAAAAGTTATTCTGTCAGCTCTAATCTTTATTCTCATCTATGTATATTTTTTTCCTTGGGAAATCTCTAATGCTAGTTACAATCTGTAATTTTTTTTTTTTTTTTAAATTCAAATCCACTGGTTCCCATTACATGTTACAAGGTCGCAAATGAAACAGGCTGTTTGCTGCAAGGTCCTGTACAATTTTTTTTTTTTTTTATATGCTCTTCTCGCTATGTCAATCAAGAAGTTAGCACTGAATAAATTCAGCTCTGTTGGAAAAACAGCTTAAGTGCACTTAAAGGCTAAGGGTAGTAAAATAAACAGTCTGCTAATCCTCCAAATGCAAATAAAGGCTCAACATCCAAAACAGCCTATATCTCAGGCAATTATATGGCAAATTCATGCAGGCCTTTGAAGTGTCAACACTTATGACGTTTTATTTGCATAATAAATCTCTCAATAAACTTTTCTTTGCATAGATTACAATAAAGCATGACGTACGGCTGTATGATTTGTACTCTAGTGCCCCGACAATCCTGTACTTTTTTTCAATCTTGTAGCCCACTTGGCATTCAATTATTCCAACTCTACTTCATTTTTCTGGAGCTTCAGAATGGCATCCATAAGACTTACACCCATAGCTGAAACACTGCTGCTCCTAACTTGTGAGTTGTGAAATCTGTCATGTTTTACAAGCAGTTAGACAAAACATTTCAATTGCAATCATCCAATACAGCAGTCAAGGAATGAGTCAACTACTTCAGTTGTAAGCAAGTATTAAAAAGACTAATCCTAGTTCTTGTGTTATATACATACAAATGTATTACCCAACCTATTAAAAGATACAAATCATACCACTTCAAGAGTTGTAAGTGGTATTACCCAGAAGTTATACTTGGCTGAATCAAGCTTGYTTTAATAACGTCTTCTTCCATGAGGAAGGTGGGCTTTAGTTAAATGAACAGAAAAGCCTTTCCAAATCACCTCTAGTACTTTCAATTATTTCAAAGTTGTTATATGACAAGTTTTCTTTTTGAAACTTTTTTTTTTTTAAATAACAGAAATAGATGTTAGTTTACCATGGTTGATGATTTATGGGATTGCAGCTAAAATAAAAAAATTTCACAGTTGGTTTGGTCCAGTGTAACCTCAACTCTTTCATAACTACCTGGTGCAAACAAAACCACTACGCACAGAATATTATGCAGACCACACTGAAGACAACAGAAAGAGTATAAGCAATTCAGTTAGTCTTTTTATAAACTCTATACCAAATTGACTCACACTGTGTGTATCCTGAGCGATTCCATTGCTTAGAGTCAGAAACTGTCACAGAGCAAGGTTTGACATGGTTTGTCAGTCCCTGCTGTGGAAGATGCTGAATGTTTACCTCCTGATTCTGAAAAACTACATTTCATAGTATTGCTGAACTCTTTAAACATGTTCAAGTGTCTTATTTTTAAATTGCTACATGACTATCTCATCATGCCTCAATTCTATAAGAAATACAAAAGCACTGCATAGCCGATACAAAATTCTTTTGGGGAGTAAGGAGGAAACTATTACTTTAATTAATTCCATTCAATAGTCTGAGTAAATTGCAACTGAAGAACTTCCTATCATTTCATACCAATGGTGCTTTTTCACTTCAGTTACGCTAGTATTGAATTCAGATGTAGGAATGATACTTGCATTTTACAGTAGCAAAAGTTGAAATTTCATTTTCATGCCAAAGAAGGGGAAGCCTTTTTTCAGTATAGAATCAGGTGACCTGCGTATAGCAGAGTAGGATGGAAATAATGGTGTCAAGAGAGTAAGCAAGGAGAGAAAAAAGGGCAAAACCAGACTTATCCCCTCTGAAAACAGAAGATCGGGGGGGGGAGAAAGCAGCAAAGAGACAGCTTTCAACTTTTGATTGTCTTTCAACAAGAGCATATTATAGGTTTCCCAATTTCTTCATCCTGAATTTTTTTTTAAAAAGATCAGGCTCAACTGCTTTGAGCTTACTCTTCACAGGTCCTACTAAATTCTTAGAGCAGCTAAAATTGGGCAGCCTTAATCAATAGGTTTCCAGATACCATTTAACCTCATCTCTCGTAAAAATCAGCAAGTCCCACCAGCATCAGTGGAGCTAGTGACTTGCACAAAGAAAGAACGTGGTCCAATATTCCCTAAACACTTCACTTATCTAATTAGGACAGATCTAAAATCCTAGAATTCTTCTCCTTGAATTGCTATTTCAGAACTCCCCAGCTGCCTCTCCCATCTGCTTGCACAGAGCAAGGGAATTTGATTTTTCTGTTTGTAAGATCTCTTATGGACTGTTTGGTAAGGAATGCTCTTTGTCAGAGAGTTTCTTTACTTGGTTCATGTTTAGCTTCTTAATTATTTGTCAAATAATCCTTTAGCATGTTCCATATATTTTCATTACTTGCTTAGTTTATCCAAGCACATTCTGACCATCTTCTTTCAACATGCCAGGCAAAATATTAACCTCCTGCCAGCAAGACATTTGTGAAACATATCATACTGGATTCTGGGATAGGATAAACCTCTTGTGAATATACAGAAAGCTTCCTACCCAGCAGCTTTAAAAAAAAAAAAAAA